>WNWK01006380.1:85000-106486 GCA_009830355.1 Cherax destructor
CTAAGGGATATGTCAGAGTACCGGAGGGTGTATCTCGACCGCGACAGAACACGGGAAGAAAGACAGAAACTGAAAGAGAGGGTACAGAGACAAAAGGAGGAAAGAGAGATGGACAGGAGAACCCAGACTCAGGAGGAAGCTCTAATACAACCACCTTCAGATGTCCCCCAACCTGGACAACCCCAATGCAACCAAACAATCTAACCCAAAACACACATGCCATACCCAATGATTCCACCCACCTCATTACAAACTCCACCTTCACACTAACCACCCATAGTTCCCCATCAGATCTTCCACTTTCCCAACCCCAACGTACCCCCCAGACTACGGTTTTAGAAAAGAAGTTAAAGGTTTGGTATACAAATGCAGATGGTATAACAAATAAATGTGAGGAGTGGCACGAAAGAATAAAGGAGGCATCGCCAGACATAATAGCACTCACAGAAACGAAGCTCACCAGGATGATAACAGATGCAATCTTTCCACCCAGATATCAAATCCTCAGGAAAGATAGAGGGAGCAGAGGGGGAGGAGGAGTTGCACTGCTCATTAAGAACAGGTGGGGATTTGAGGAAGTGGAAGGAATGGATGGAATGGGTGAAAGGGACTACATAGTAGGAACAATTCAGTCTGAGGGCCATAAGGTGGTAATTGCTGTAATGTACAACCCGCCACAGAACTGCAGGAGGCCAAAAGAAGAATACGACGAGAGCAACAGAGCAATGGTAGACACGCTAGCCGAGGTAGCCAGAAGAGCCCACATGGGGAGAGCAAAGTTACTAGTTATGGGTGATTTCAATCACAAAGAGATTGATTGGGAAAACCTAGAGCCCCACGGGGGTCCTGAATCATGGAGAGCCAAGATGATGGATGTGGTACTGGAAAACCTCATGCATCAACATGTTAGAGACACTACCAGAGAGAGAGGTGGGGATGATCCAGCAAGACTGGACCTAGTATTCACCTTGAGTAGTTCGGACATCGAGGATATCACGTATGAAAGGCCCCTTGGAGCTAGTGATCATTTGGTTCTGTGTTTTGATTATATAGTTGAGCTACAAGTGGAGAGGGGAGCAGGAATAGGAAGGGAGAAACGAAACTACAAAAGGGGGGACTACACAGGCATGAGGAACTTCCTACAAGACGTTCAGTGGGAGAGAGAATTGGCAGGAAAACCAGTAAAAGAAATGATGGAATATGTGACAACCAAATGCAAAGAGGCAGAGGAGAGGTTTGTCCCCAAGGGAAACAGAAGTAATGGGAAGACCAGAACGAGTCCTTGGTTCACCCAGAGGTGTAGGGAGGCAAAAACTAAATGTAATAGAGAATGGAAAAAGTACAGAAGACAAAGGACCCAGGAAAATAAAGAGATTAGCCGAAGAGCCAGAAACGAATAAGCCAGAAACGAATATGCACAGGTAGAAAGGGAGGCTAAGCGACAATATGAAAATGATATAGCATCAAAAGTCAAGTCTGACCCGAAGCTGTTGTATAGCCACATCAGGAGGAAAACAACAGTCAAGGACCAGGTAATCAGGCTGAGGAAGGAAGGTGGGGAGTTCACAAGAAACGACCAAGAGGTATGTGAGGAGCTCAACATGAGATTTAAAGAAGTATTTACACAGGAGACAGGAAGGACTCCAGGAATTCAGAATAGGGAGGTATACCAACAAGTGCTGGATGAAATACACATAACCGAGGAGGAGGTGAAGAAGCTGCTATGTGAACTCGATACCTCAAAAGCGGTGGGACCGGACAACATTTCTCCGTGGGTCCTTAGAGAGGAAGCAGAGATGTTGTGTGTGCCACTAACACAAATCTTCAACACATCCATTGAAACTGGGCAACTACATGAGGCGTGGAAGATGGCAAATGTAGTCCCAATTTTTAAGAAAGGAGATAGACACGAGGCATTAAACTACAGACCTGTGTCACTGACGTGTATAGTATGCAAAGTCATGGAGATGATCATCAGGAGGAGAGTGGTGGAGCACCTAGAAAGACACAAGCTTATAAACGACAACCAGCACGGTTTCAGGGAAGGAAAATCCTGTGTCACAAACCTACTGGAGTTTTATGACAAGGTAACAGAAGTAAGACACGAGAGAGAGGGGTGGATAGACTGCATTTTTTTGGACTGCAAGAAGGCGTTCGACACAGTTCCTCACAAGAGGTTAATGCAAAAGCTAGAGGATCAGGCACACGTAACAGGAAAAGCACTGCAATGGATCAAAGAATATCTGACAGGGAGGCAACAACGAGTCATGGTACGTGACGAGTGTCAGAGTGGGCACCTGTGACGAGTGGAGTTCCACAAGGGTCAGTCCTAGGACCTGTACTGTTTTTGGTATATGTGAATGACATAACGGAAGGGATAGACTCAGAAGTGTCCCTGTTTGCAGATGATGTGAAGTTAATGAGAAGAATCAAATCAGTCGAGGATCAGGCAGGACTACAAAGAGACCTGGACAGGCTACAAGCCTGGTCCAGTAACTGGCTCCTTGAATTTAACCCTGCCAAATGTAAAGTCATGAATATCGGGGAAGGGCAAAGAAGACCGCAGACAGAGTATAGTCTAGGTGGCCAAAGACTGCAAACCTCACTCAAAGAAAAAGATCTTGGGGTGAGTATAATACCGAGCACATCTCCTGAGACACACATCAATCAGATAACTGTTGCAGCATACGGGCGGCTGGCAAACCTAAGAATAGCGTTCCAATACCTCACTAAGGAATCATTCAAGACTCTGTACACCATATACGTCAGGCCCATACTGGAGTATGCAGCACCAGTTTGGAACCCACACCTGGTCAAGCACGTGAAGAAATTAGAGAAAGTGCAAAGGTTTGCAACAAGACTAGTCCCAGAGCTAAGGGGATTGTCCTACGAAGAAAGGTTAAAGGAAATCGGCCTGACGACACTAGAGGACAGGAGGGTTAGGGGAGACATGATAACGACATATAAAATACTGCGAGGAATAGATAAGGTTCACAGAGACAAGATGTTCCAGAGAGGGGACACAGAAACAAGGGGTCACAATTGGAAGTTGAAGACTCCTATGAGTTAAAGTCATAGAGTTGTCAGGAAGTGGAATAGCCTAGAAAGCGACGTAGTGGAGGCAGGAACCATACATAGTTTTAAGACTAGGTTTGATAAAGCTCATGGAGCAGGGAGAGAGAGGACCTAGTAGCAATCAGTGAAGAGGCGGGGCCAGGAGCTATGACTCGACCCCTGCAACCACAAATAGGTGAGTACACACACACACAAAGAGGCAAGATACCGGATACCATGCAATGTTAAACACCTTAGAAGATCAACACTGATTTCCACCAGTTGGTCGCTGCCAGGCAGGCGTGTTGGGAAGCTCTCCCAGAGAAGGACAGACACGGGAAAATGAGTGGGGTGGAGAAGAAAGGGGAAGACGAAAAATAGAAGAGACTGAGAAGGGGGAGAGCAACAAGAGGGAGAGGATGACGAGGGCGAAGGAAGAGGAAGACAATATGAAACGATAGGAGGAAAGAGAGAGGAAAAACATAGCGTAGAGAGGACAGCGAGAGGGAGAGAAGAGTGGGTAAGAAGAAAAGATAGAGAGTAAGATAGAGAGAGCATGAGAAGGAAAAGGGGAAAAGCTGGGGAAAAGATATATACCATACCATATTGTGAGAAAGGAATGTAAAGGAGAGGTACAGGTGGATGGAAGACATGTATTACAAGCTACCTCTACTTTTTAAATAATGCTCCAAGGTTGATGGACTGATTACATCATCTTTATATCACCACTACACCTGCTGCTTCTGTATTTGACTGAAGAAGTCTACTGTGTAGGCGATACGTTTCAACAATAATGATAACCAATTGTTGCACATGTGTCCTTGCAACATGAAGCAAGCCTAGCTCGCTAGGCTCATGTTGTTTGTAGGATTGTATGGTCCAGTGATTTAGAGCGTCGTGAATTTTCGCTCTCTTCCCATGAGGCGGGCTAAAACAACACAGGTTCGATCCCCCGGCTAGCCGCAGTTTGTTATTGATTAAATACCACTTGTCGTGGTTACAATAATATAAATAAATAAATAAATATATATATATATATATATATATATATATATATATATATATATATATATATATATATATATATATAATATTATATATATTGTAGCAGCGATTCTCCCTGAACATCTTAGGGACAAGATTGGAATCCAGGACCAAAAGTTCGTTGACGGAGCCAGGATCTGGGATAATCTAATGGGCTCTGAAACCAGGCCTGCTCCCCCCAACAACTACAAACAGTCGCACTAGGATGGCCCAATAGTAGAGAATATAGCCTCAGCAATGCTTCAGAGTGTGTCAGGGAAGGATAGAGCCCGCCTCCTGGCAGTGAGAGCTCCTCATGCTGGGGACTTTCTGTTGGCTGTTCCCAACTCCAGCCTTGGCACACGCCTCGACCCACAGACCATCCTCATTGGTGTTGCCCTTCGACTTGCCGCCCCTATTCTCGCCGAACACAGGTGTATTTGTGGCAGTGAAGCAGCAGACCGATTCGGGTACCATGGTCTTGTGTGTCGTAAATCCGAGGGAAAGATTGCAAGACATGAAGAGGTTAATAACATTATCAAGAGGAGCCTCACAACAGCCGGATGCCCAGCAGTAAGGGAGCCACCCCAACTATGCAGATCTGATGGCAGCTAAATGCGTCCAGATGGTATCACCCTTCAAGCCTGGACAGACGGCAATCAGGTGGTGTGGGACAACACATGTGCATCTACCTTGGCTGATACCTGTCTCCAATACACCAGGGAGGAAGGAGGGGAAGCTACCACCTTCAGGGAGTCCCAAAAGTCGAGAAAATATGGAGAACTTGCCCATCATTATATGTTTGTTCCCTTGGCTCATAGGGAAAGAGTGCATCTAAGTTCCTCAAGGAGCTGGGCAAAAGACTCAACAGGGTAACTAGGAATCCCAGGGCAGCTAGTTTTCTGTTCCAGCGCTGCTGTTCAGAGGGGTAATGCCTGCTGTATTTTGGGAACGCGCCCCAGCTCTGAGGAGCTGGGTGAAATTTTCGCATTATAATAAGTGACAAACATGTAACAATATGTACTAGACATGTATCTCTCACACCTCTTGTACTGTATATGCCATCTTTATATCAACAATGTATCTCTTAAATATTTTGTACCATATTATGTAATAAAATATACCTATTGGTAAAAAAAAAAGAATGAAAAGATGGGGTGGTAGGGGAAGTGGAATATTCAAATGGCTTCAGGAAGAAATCCAAATATTCTTCCTTGAAGCCTTTTATCCACTTCTCCGAGGCTATGGGTCCCACAATTTGCACCAGAGGTGGACCCTAATATATATATATATATATATATATATATATATATATATATATATATATATATATATATATATATATATATATATATATATATAGATATATATATATATAGATATATATGCAAAAGATCACAGTAAACAGGTGATATCACAATATGCAAGACAACCACTATGAAAAATAGAGGAATTCCAAGCGCTTTCGTGACAACTCACATTATCAAGGAACTATAAAACAAAACATAAACAAGAAAGCTTATAAAGGGGCAAGACTACACCTCACAGTCACATCATACTAACAAAGACCTACACCTCACAGTAGCGTGACATCCCCCGACTCTGTGAAGAGGACCTGAAACTCTACCCAAGCATTAAGATTTGTCCAATTTATCATTAAATTCTTCCCAAATTTTATTAATTATAAATGAATCCAATTTATATAAACCAAAAGAAATATTCAGATTATTTTCAAAACTGCTTTTAATGAAACATGATTCTATTATGTAGATGAATGGTTCAGAGAACCGACGAGTTAGTAAATTAGACACATATGCAACACTTGGGTATCTTTATTGAGGAAACGTTTCGCCACACAGTGGCTTCATCAGTCCATTCAAAGGAGAATCGTGAAGAACAGGAGGAGTTTGAGGTGGTCAGTCCTTCAACCTTGAGTCGATGTTGTCAGTCCATCAATCTTGAATAGAATACAGCATATGTGCGAAGAGGTAGCTTATATACTGTAGGCAGGAGAGGTGCAGCAGTCGTAGGAGGTGTCACATTTGACCAATGTGGAAGTAGGTCGTGCCCAAGCGAAGAATTCCCTGTATTAAGATACCAAGATGTTGCTGTGTCAGACAGGATGTAGATGAATGGTTCAGAGAATAGTTTATAAGGCATTAGAAGACAGCCACTGATACTGTAGTGGTAACCCGACGAGCGTAACATTAGTGACATGACAGTTATCAAAAATTCGGTCAGACTTCGATATGTAAAAGACATAACATTGTAAATATAGATATCTGGCAATTGTCTTAGGTATTTTTCCATTCATCAGAAAACGGGTCCACAGCTGACTCATCTAAAGGAAACGCATTTAAAGGGGGAGATATATGTAGATTATTCAAAAGGAAGACGGCCAAAGTTTATCTCACAAGATTCTGAGGCAGACGCTGGTCGAACTATCAAAATCACGTCAGAAAAACAGGCCCTAATTCCTCTTTGTGTTACATTTAAGACAATTCATCGCATTCTTATAAAAGTACGGTTTTAGGCTATGGACTATAGCCTCCACTATAAACAAATCTAATTTGAAAAAGCCGCCGCTATTATTATATAATCAACGTTTATCATGTTTTATAAATGTCGATTCCACAATATTCCGCCCAAGCCAAGTGGAACAAGATTAGCAAGACTCTAGATATTAAGAGCTAGTTGGGAGATAGAGGTTGTGGTGGGGGGAGGAGATAGAAGTATAAGGAGGAAGAAATGGTGGTGAAAGAAGAGGTGGAGGTGGTAATTGTGGAGAAAGAAAAGGGAAACTAGAAAGAGGATGTGATGATGGTGTTGGATAAAAAGGTTCTGATGATGGTAAATTAAGTGTTTGCAATGGAGGCTGTGATGGTAATACATGTAGTGGTGGTGGTGGTAGAGAAAGAGGTTATGGTGGTGATGGCGGAGGAAGAAGTGGGGATAGTGTCGGTGGTGGGAAGGAAGGGTAGAGAGGGATTACGTCGCTATTTGAAGCACTCTGGGATTTACCAAGCTGGCACACACAGGCTGATGATACTCGCTCTGCAAAATCACTTTGATATTCTGCAACACATTTTTTATTCAGGAAGGCTTTACCTATGTGGTTCTGACGCGACCTGAGAACAACCAGTGGCGGAAAGAGTATGTGTATATATAACTGTCTTTATATTTCTACAGTATCGTTAGTGAGGGTTCCCCACTGTTGCAATATTCTCAAGGACTGGTCACACGTATGCGGTTCTGATGGCGTCTTGGGTTAGATTTTTTTTAGGCCATCTTGATGTTTTACAACAAAAAGCGTAAGTAATCATTCATTTTATGAATGATTACTTACAAGTATGTAAGTAATACTTGGGACTTGCCCTTCACTCGGTGTGTAGCACAAGTCACAAGCTGCAGAACGAGCGTATTACTAGACAACGTTTCGCTCTCACTAGTGCTATAACAAGTCATGAGTTGCGTACTCACATCATGCTTATAAACTCCTTGTTTACTTTTATGCGAAATTTCCTGCGAATTTTTTTTCAAGATTACTAAGTATGCAAAACAACCACTATGAAATTTATATAAATTTATATAAATTTATATAAATTTATATAAATTGGATTCATTTATAATTAATAAAATTTGGGAAGAATTTAATGATAAATTGGACTAATCTTAATTCTTGGGAAGAGTTTGAGGTCCTTTCTTATGTTCCTCTTCACAGAGTCGTGAGATGTTACGCTACTGTGAGGTGTTGTCTTTGTTAGTGTGATGTGACTGTGAGGTGTATTCTGCCTCTTTATAAGCCTTCTTCTCACGTTTCCTTTTATAGTTCCTTGATAATGTGAGTAGTCACGAAAGCGCTTGGAATTCTTCTATTTTTTCATAGTGGTTGTTTTGCATATTTTGATATCACCTGTTTACTGTGATCTTTTTGCATTACTAAGTATGTATGATGTAAATGGGTTTCATCATTTAAAGTGCTAAATTTTGCAAATTATAATGTGTACACAATATTCACAATTACAGGCATAAAGTTGACAGCTTCTCATTATAACTTTCCATGTGATGTACATTATAAATTCTGCTGCCGATGTCTATATCACCGGAAACAGTGGGAAAAAACCCGCCAGAGTTTCACAGCCAATTAAAAATCATCAATAGAATTTAAAAAAAAAAACATCGCGGGTGTTTTTTTTTAACCCGAGTTTGTTGAGCGTTGCAAAGCAAGTCAACGACTCAGAAACAAATACTAATTCATTACACACCGATAAAACACCAGTGAACTTATTCCCTTTTCATCAACTCTTGCACACGCACTCACCCATATATGGTATACTATACCTGCATAGTTTACCATGCAGTGTTAATTATAGTCTCCGCCACCAGCAGTGTTAATTATAATAATTTTACTTCTTACCCAACCTCCCTACCTTTCCGCTTTGCTTTCCATAAAAACTACATCAGAAGAATTATTAGTAAATATATAGATTGTTAGTTATTCAGTTTATTTAATAAGAAAAAATCTACAGATATACATCAGTTTGTTATAATGAGTAATCCCGTTGTACAGTTGCGGAAGAAAGTTCCCATACTCTCCCTGCTGGGCAGAAGTGACATCTGGCAACCCAGACGTAGTAAACAAAGGAATAAAAACTATTTTCACGATGGTAGTTGGTTGACAAAATTAACTGCCGGTACTTTCTGTGTACCCATATAAAAAAAAGATTTTATGAACACAGAAATTAATTAATTACCTTTCATATATATCCAATATTATAAAAAAAACAAAAATTATTTGAAAAGGTGACCGAATATATTGAAAGGTAAGAGTCATGACGACAGGTCCGTCATCATTATACATCAGTCACATCTACTCAGTTGAAACTTAATGATGTACGAGTTGGGTGAATGTAATGTATAATGTCTTACAGTGTTTTGGTCGTTTGTATAAAATATAATTAAAAATAATATTCCACTAACCAACATGTGCTACTTTTCATGCTATTATTTAATAGCATAATACATACTAGCATTCACCAGTTTGTATGGTAAGACTAATATAATATAATATGACAAAACACACTGTTTCAGCAGTCCTGAACACTGAAGGGGCAGCGGTCAGGGAAGCACTGAGCGCCAGCGCCTACAGATCACCCAACCTCCGAAGTTCATAAAAAAATATTTATTCCACGTAAGTTATAAATTAACGTGATAAAATATTCATCCATTTCAGCCAGCACTTCCGCTCTCTCACTCTTGCTTAAAAAAAAAATCGACTTTTAAGAAAATTTTGAGTAAATTTTAAGCAAGCTACAACTGAAAATATTTAATATTCTGAACTACGCCCCTGAGTTAATAAAGATTTCATTCAGTAAAAAATAAAAAAAAAAGGTAAGAAAATTAAAGGTGGGTTAACATATCCGCTAATTGTGTAAGATAAAATTTTAGGCTGAAACGCTGTTTAATCTGTATTGATGTCTGTTATACGGCAATTAATTTTTTTTAACTGTTGAAAGATATCCCGCTTTTAAATCTTGAAAATCTGGTCTCCTTGTTACCCATCGTCTGTATCATTTATTTTCCACTCCCAAATATCTACTCAAAACATTTTCTTCAAATATAAATTTTTCCTGTGATCATTATTTTTTCCACTTTAATCTTCCTTTATAGTTAACGATGCAATTTATTCTTTCTTTCAATGAGAGTTTTACCCAGCTGGCTTGCTTGAGCATCATGCAGAGTACGTGGTTATGGCATATATCCCCTTCAAGAGTACTTCCTGTGTGGTTCCAGGAGGATTCCGGTCACAGCCTCGTAACCATATCTATGACCACAAAAGTTCGCTTGCAAGTGACCCCAAGCAGATGATTTTTTCCCCATCTCCAGTCTAACATTAATTAAGATCTCGGAGTCATACCAAACGGAAGCAGTACGACCAGGCAACCACAGATCCAACAAATGTCTGAAAGCAAAAGAAGGAATCAGTCTTCAGCAGTTTTAACATCTCATAGTTTTATCAAAAACAAAATGGTGAAAATACAATTTACAAAGTTTTTCTGCAAGTTACCGTATGTACGTATTGGTACTGTTTAGAGAATAGCATTCAGAGCACCCTGGATTGATCGTGCAGGCAGAAGGGTACAGTGCGTGATCAAGTTGATCTTCTTCTGTACATTTTTTCTTAATCAGAAGTTCATACATTTTCTAATGGACGCAAGAATGGGGAGTTTATTGGCACAATTATTTTGGCTAGACAGTGATAGTAGACCCCTGAATGGATGGCATAATAACATAATATTTAGGAAGAAAAAAAAAGTTAGAAGATCGAAATATGAATTACCTTAACGCACTTGAGCTTTATGAGAGGAAAAGTTGCTTGTGGAGTGAGGGAATTAATGGAAGATTTATACAGACGGCAAAACATAAGAAGGGAGGAGGAAGTGTAAGCAAAAGTGGAAGACAGGAGAAAAAATATTAGTGAAGAGAAGGGGCTAGTGAGTAAATAGACGGTTAACAGGTATTTAAATAATCATGGGATCGAAAAGAGGCTAGAAGGTTAGAACTGAAGACAATTATAAATGAAGACTGCAAGAACGAAATAATTCAAATTAGTAAATCTATAACATGCTGCCATAAACCTGAGAAACGGATCTAGTGTATCGCTCTCGCCACGTATGTAATGCCAGTCCTCGAGTGTACAGCACCGGAGTGGAACCCTGACCCAGCCAAACTCCAAATGAAACGTGAGAAAGTTAAGTGATATTCCTGCAGACGGATACTTATATAACTGCAATCCAGGAGATCTGGAAAGCCTGGATCTCACATGAGTGGGGATGCGTAGATCAAAAGAAGACATAATCACAGCATGCAAAATACTCCTGCACATAGACAGGAGACACCAGAAAAAATGTTGTTGCATTGATGGGTTTGCACTAAAATAAAACATTTGTTGAGCATTTGATCAACAAAAGAATGGTAAATAAGTAAAACAAATTCTGTTACAATATAACAAGACGTTGTTTAAAGATTAAAAATTAAACTGACAGCTAATGTTAAATAGTTAACTTAAAAATAAAAAGCCGGTTTAAGAACTGGAGCTCAACTCCAACAAATCCAGTAGGTAATTACGGTCGCAGATTGATGGATATATTACAAAAATCTATTAAACAAAACTGTAAGGTCAAGATGTTACACGCGATATTATTATTATTATTTTTATTATTATTTTATTATTATTATTATTATTATTATTATTATTATTATTATTATTATTATTATTATTATTATTATTATTATTATTATTATTATTATTATTCATGGGGAAAGTATTAAACCCCTTGGGGTTATGCAGCGTTTAGGGAAAGGCTGATAATTATGTTTGGCCCATGAAAGGGGAAAATAGCTCCAGTGTCTTGGATCAAGGCTACTCTTCAGAGAGGTTCTTAAAATGAACTGTTGCCATTCGATTTTAATTTGAAGACTATAATTTGAACCGTATATATTTCGGGCGCTGAACGATCAGAGAAAGGTATTCCCGTTTCGCATTACCCCTGTACGTCAGTGCACGCGAAAAGATTAGTGCAGAGTGCAGCATAAGTTTATAATGCAGTGAAGTAATAGCTTTGAAGAACTATAGAGAATCAGATTAGGCATTCACAAGTTATCACATGGACACTAATACCCCAATTATATTTTTAAATAAAAATGACAAATTAAGACACACACAGTCCTCAGCTAATTCAAACCTTCCACTAAGAAACACCAGGTTTGAAACCAATCTAAAGACAAATTCTCTAGTTGTCTTAGAGGGAGTAATAACCTAAAATACACCACCACAGTAAGTTTGAAGCCAGTCAGAGTTTGAATGATCAAGCTATCAGCACTGAAAGGCGAGGAGCAATTAGATTCACCCAGAAATTATAGCATGAAAATCAGTATTTTAATTTTGCCAGGGTCTTCCATAAAAAAAGGCAAATTAGGACAATCTTCGTCTAAGGAGGATATACGAGTGTGGAAATTTTGAAGCCGATCACGTGAGGTTCTCTCCAGTTATCACACATTAACAAAATGTGAGAATGGTCTATGTAACATTGTTCACAGGACGCCCATGTATGTAAATAGTTCTGTGAATCTTGTCCAAATACAGTGCACCAGCGTTGAAAGTTTGAAGCCAGTCTAATCAGGCGTTCTCCAGTTTTAAACGAATATATTTGGAGAAACAAAAAAAATGGTGCTGAGATGTTCATTAAATTAAAAACGGCCTAAAAATGGTAATATATATATTTTTTTTTTTGCAATTTTATTTCGGGTTTCTTATTTTCCTGTAAAAAAAAAAATATTTGATTTTCATTTCTTAAGAATAACCAGCATGATCAAATTAGTTTAAAAAAATTAAACTGCACCAACATAACCCAAAATCAATACAAAAAAAAAAAACTTCCAATTAAGAGACAAAAGTGTTTGGGTTGAAGCCGATCTGGTTATAACTTGCGATTTGAAATTCACAAAATTCAAAGTAATCGCTTTCCTGTATGACTCTCGCGGGTTTAGCGCTTAGTTTTGATTATAATAGTAAAAATCAATGCTATCGCCAAGCTTCAATTAAAACCCTCTAACGAAACAAAGTTTCATGCCGATCAGAAAAGTCATTCTCCAGCAATTAATCTAATTCCGACGATTCAAAGTATTTATTAACAATTTCAATAAAATTTCAAATTGTCACTGACTCAGACTAAACTTTTGTGCCATCATCCAGGCTGCCTCTTAAGGGTCCGTCTTCAGGGTTACGTTAGGTAAGATTTGTCAGGAAACAGGACAAGTGTTTCCTGATGCGGGTCTTAGTCATATGCTGACCCGCAGCTGGACCTTTTGATCATCTAACCGAGGCCTTCCACTGGCTTACCTCTCCACTCCTTTAAAAATTATGGCTATGATTATAACCATTTTTGATCCCCACCTTCAGGGATAACCAATAATATAATTTCATTTGTACGAGGCGAGGAATTTGCACTGTCCCCATCTCTACAGAACCTCTACTATCCCCCCCGGCGCCGCATGACCCATAAAGGCTTACGGCATCATTCACATGAACGTAAAAATAATAACCATGACCAGGGGCAAATATATCGAGTATGACCTCCCACGGTGTGGATGAATGTTTAACACGGGTTAGAATGTGTATAATTCAGTATCGAGAACTGTGAAGATTATTTCATGAAGTGAAGGGTGTGAATAATGCAGCGGCCGCCATGCACTGTCTGTCTGTCTTATGTGATACGTTCATATCAAATATTTGGTGCGCACTTTGATGGTCGTCTCCTCAAAAATATATCACTGGATTTTAGCGTCATCTAAATAATTTCTGGCAGCTATCACGCACGTTCTGGAGCAGCTATAGTGCTTGCCTGGAGCAGCTATAGTGCTTGCCTGGAGCAGCTATAGTGCTTGCCTGGAGCAGCTATAGTGCTTGCCTGGAGCAGCTATAGTGCTTGCCTGGAGCAGCTATAGTGCTTGCCTGGAGCAGCTATAGTGCTTGCCTGGAGCAGCTATATGCTTGCCTGGAGCAGCTATAGTGCTTGCCTGGATCAGCTATAGTGCTTGCCTGGATCAGCTATAGTGCTTGCCTGGAGCAGTTATAGTGCTTGCCTGGAGCAGCTATAGTGCTTGCCTGGAGCAGCTATAGTGCTTGCCTGGAGCAGCTATAGTGCTTGCCTGGAGCAGCTATAGTTCTTGCCTGGAGCAGCTATAGTGCTTGCCTGGAGCAGCTATAGTGCTTGCCTGGAGCAGCTATAGTGCTTGCCTGGAGCAGCTATAGTGCTTGCCTGGATCAGCTATAGTGCTTGCCTGGATCAGCTATAGTGCTTGCCTGGAGCAGTTATAGTGCTTGCCTGGAGCAGCTATAGTGCTTGCCTGGAGCAGCTATAGTGCTTGCCTGGAGCAGCTATAGTGCTTGCCTGGAGCAGCTATAGTGCTTGCCTGGAGCAGCTATAGTGCTTGCCTGGAGCAGCTATAGTGCTTGCCTGGAGCAGCTATAGTGCTTGCCTGGAGCAGCTATAGTGCTTGCCTGGAGCAGCTATAGTGCTTGCCTGGAGCAGCTATAGTGCTTGCCTGGAGCAGCTATAGTGCTTGCCTGGAGCAGCTATAGTGCTTGCCTGGAGCAGCTATAGTGCTTGCCTGGAGCAGCTATAGTGCTTGCCTGGAGCAGCTATAGTTCTTGCCTGGAGCAGCTATAGTGCTTGCCTGGAGCAGATATAGTGCTTGCCTGGAGCAGCTATAGTGCTTGCCTGGAGCAGCTATAGTGCTTGCCTGGAGCAGCTATAGTGCTTGCCTGGAGCAGCTATAGTGCTTGCCTGGAGCAGCTATAGTGCTTGCCTGGAGCAGCTATAGTGCTTGCCTGGAGCAGCTATAGTGCTTGCCTGGAGCAGCTATAGTGCTTGCCTGGAGCAGCTATAGTGCTTGCCTGGAGCAGCTATAGTGCTTGCCTGGAGCAGCTATAGTGCTTGCCTGGAGCAGCTATAGTGCTTGCCTGGAGCAGCTATAGTGCTTGCCTGGAGCAGCTATAGTGCTTGCCTGGAGCAGCTATAGTGCTTGCCTGGAGCAGCTATAGTGCTTGCCTGGAGCAGCTATAGTGCTTGCCTGGAGCAGCTATAGTGCTTGCCTGGAGCAGCTATAGTGCTTGCCTGGAGCAGCTATAGTGCTTGCCTGGAGCAGCTATAGTGCTTGCCTGGAGCAGCTATAGTGCTTGCCTGGAGCAGCTATAGTGCTTGCCTGGAGCAGCTATAGTGCTTGCCTGGAGCAGCTATAGTGCTTGCCTGGAGCAGCTATAGTGCTTGCCTGGAGCAGCTATAGTGCTTGCCTGGAGCAGCTATAGTGCTTGCCTGGAGCAGCTATAGTGCTTGCCTGGAGCAGCTATAGTGCTTGCCTGGAGCAGCTATAGTGCTTGCCTGGAGCAGCTATAGTGCTTGCCTGGAGCAGCTATAGTGCTTGCCTGGAGCAGCTATAGTGCTTGCCTGGAGCAGCTATAGTTCTTGCATGGAGCAGCTATAGTGCTTGCCTGGAGCAGCTATAGTGCTTGCCTTCAATAACTATAGTGCTTGCCTGTAGTAACTACAGTGTACATTTGGAGCACCTATAGTGCTTAATTTCCTTCACTGCTATAAATGAGTTGAGGACGGGGGAGCCAGTGATGCCTGGCTCACCGTAGGTCCATCTGCGGCTCAACATTCACGAGGCCTTAGATTCCAGAACTAAGGTTAGATTGTCTGTATAATTCTTAGTAAAAATAGAAGTCACCAATATATTGCTGGGCAATAGAGCGCTCGAAAGTCCTATGGTGTGTTTTCACAGCTCAGTTATTATTTTTACTGTTTTTCATGCAGTGTATGCATGTGTGTGTGTGTGTGTGTGTGTGCGTGCGTGCGTGCGTGTGTGTGTGCGTGTGTGTGTGTGTATATGAAAACATAATAAATGTGTTTACCAATCCAAAGTTTTTTTTCAGAGATTTCAGCTGCTGGCAAATCAAGTTTCAGGCCAAAACCATATAGACAGAGCCATCCCACCTTAGAAGGACCTATTGTAACCTGCCACATACTGTAACTTTGGTAACTTGCAAAGGCCATGAACTGCAACCCAACTATCATTTTTACAGAAAGCTTCCTTCAGTGGTACAACTCGAGGCTTCCTCTAAACGCGGCTTAGTTCTTCATTTGTAACAATATTAATAATAATAATGTTATTCAGATGTTGGCGTCTACAGCAAACAAGATAATACTAGTAAAATAAGCAAGTTGTCAATACGCCTCTAAATCTCTGAACCTCTGAAAGTTCACGAACCATTATCTTTTGGAGACGCGTCACTGTAGCATTAGCGTGTGCTGGCGAGGAAGCATCTAACACACAGTGTGCTGGCGAGGAAGCATCTAACACACTGTGCTGGCGAGGAAGCATCTAACACACAGTGTGCTGGCGAGGAAGCATCTAACACACAGTGTGCTGGCGAGGAAGCATCTAACACACAGTGTGCTGGCGAGAAAGCATCTAACACACAGTGTGCTGGCGAGGAAGCATCTAACACACAGTGTGCTGGCGAGGGAGCATCTAACACACAGTGTACTGGCGAGGATTGCGAGGAAGCATCTAACACACAGTGTACTGGCGAGGAAGCATCTAACACACAGTGTGCTGGCGAGGAAGCATCTAACACACAGTGTGCTGGCGAGGAAGCATCTAACACACAGTGTGCTGGCGAGGAAGCATCTAACACACGGTGTGCTGGCAGGAAGCATCTAACACACAGTGTGCTGGCGAGGGAGCATCTAACACACAGTGTGCTGGCGAGGAAGCATCTAACACACAGTGTGCTGGCGAGGAAGCATCTAACACAGTGTGCTGGCGAGGAGCATCTAACACAGTGTGCTGGCGAGGAAGCATCTAACACAGTGTGCTGGCGAGGGAGCATCTAACACAAGCTAGCCAGAGAGCATAAACACATGTGAGCCAGAGAGCAAAAAAAAAAAAAAAAAAAAAAAAAAAAAAAAAAAAAAAAAAAAAAAAAAAAAAAAAAAAAAAAAAAAAAAAAAAAATTTTTTTTTTTTTTTTTTTTTTTTTTTTTTTTTTTTTTTGCCAGAGGCATCTAACACAAGGCAGCCTGAGGCATCTAACACATGTGTAGCCAGAGAGCATCTACCATGTGTAGCTAGAGAGCATCTAAACACATGTGCTAGCCGAGAGCATCCACAGTGTGAGCAGAGATCTAACAAGCTAGCCAGAGAGCATCTACACAGGAGCAGAGAGATCAACACACAGTGTGCTGCCAGAGAATCAAACACAGTGCTAGCAGAGAGATCTAAACACAGGTGCTAGCCAGAGGACCACACAGTAGCCAGAGAGCATCTAACACACAGGGCCAGAGACTTAACACACGGTGCCAGGCATCTAACACACATGTAGCCAGAGAGGGGGGGGGGGGGGGGGGGGGGGGGGGGGGGGGGGGAGCAGAGCATCTAACACAGTGAATTAACAACATGTGCTAGCCAGAGCATCTAACACACAGCAGCAGAGAGCATCTAACACTTACAGAGAATCAACACACAGTGCTGCCAGAGAGCATCCAACAGTGTGCTAGCCAGAGAGCATCTAACACATGTGGTACCAGAGAGATCTAACACACAGTGTCTAGCCAGAGAGCACTAACACAGTGCTACAGAGGCACTAACACAGTGTGCTAGCCAGAGGCATCTAACACACAGTGCTAGCCGAGAGCATCAACACACAGTGTGAGCCAGAGAGCATCTAACACACGGTGTGAGAACTACTGTGCTAGCCGAACCTACCACAGTGTGCCAGAGAACTAACACAGGTGTAGCCAGAGAGATCTAACAGTGTGCTAGCGAGAGCACTAACACACAGTGAGAGAGAATCAACACAGTGCTGCCAGGAGCATCTAACACACAGTGTGCTAGCAGAGCATCAACACAGTGTAGCAGAGCATCTAACACAGTAGCCAGAGGCATTAAAAATTCTAGGATCAACATGTGTGCGAACATCTAAACACAGGTGTAGAGAGATAACACATTGTGCTAGCCGAGCATTAAACATAAGAGAATCAACACCAGTGTGTGCCAGAAGACTAACACATGGCTAGCCGAGAGCACTAAAAGGTAGCCAGAGGACAACACACGTGTATGAGATAACACACAGGCAGCCGAGACATTAACACCAGGAACCAGAGCCACACAGTGTTAAGAGAATCTACACGTGGACCAGAAGATCTAACACACATGTAGAGGAGCACTAAAACAGGAGCCAGAGAGATTAACAGTCTACAGAGAGCACAACACACATGTGAAGACATCTAACACACGTGGTAAAGAATCTAACACACGTGCCAGAGACAACATGTGCAGCAGAGCATCTAACACACAGTGGAGCCAGGAGACAACACAGGAGCAGAGATCTAACACATGTGCAGCCAAATAACACACAGTGTGCAGCGAAATCAACAGTGTACCAGAGATCAAACAGTGAGCCAGAATCAAATAGCCAAGAATCAACACAGGTGAATTCCAGTTTAGCCAGAGAGACAACATGGAGCCAAAATTAACACAAGTGCTGCAGAGAGCATCAACACATGTGCCAGAGAGATCAACACACAGGCTAGCCAAAGCATCAACACACAGTAGCAGAGCATCTAACACCAGTGTGTAGCAAGGCATCTAACACACAGTGTGCTAGCCAGAGAGCATCTAAACACAGTGTGCTAGAGAGAGCATCTAACACACAGTGCTAGCCAGAGAGCACTAAACACAGTGTGCAGCCGAGAGCATCTAACACACAGTGTGCTGCCAGAGAGCATCTAACACACAGTGTGTAGCCAGAGCATCTAAAACAGTGCTAGCAGAGAGCATCTAACACACAGTGCTAGAGAGAGCATCTAACACACAGTGTAGCCAGAGAGCATCTAACACAGTGTTAGAAACATCTAACACACAGGTGCTAGCCAGAGAGCATCTAACACATTGTGCTAGCCAGAGAGCATCTAACACACGGTGTGTAGCCAGAGAGCATCTAACACACAGTGTGTAGCCAGAGACATCTAACACACAGTGTGCTAGCCGAGAGCATCTAACACAGTGTGTGCCAGAGAGCATCTAACACACAGTGTGGTAGCCAGAGAGCATCTAACACACAGTGTGGTAGCCAGAGAGCATCTAACACACAGTGTGCTAGCCAGAGAGCATCTAACACACAGTGTGGTAGCCGAGAGCATCTAACACACAGTGTGCTAGCCAGAGAGCATCTAACACACAGTGTGCTAGCCAGAGAGCATCTAACACACAGTGTGCTAGCCAGAGAGCATCTAACACACAGTGTGCTAGCCAGAGAGCATCTAACACACAGTGTGCTAGCCAGAGAGCATCTAACACACAGTGTGCTAGCCAGAGAGCATCTAACACACAGTGTGCTAGCCAGAGAGCATCTAACACACAGTGTGCTAGCCAGAGAGCATCTAACACACAGTTGTGCTAGCCAGAGAGCATCTAACACACAGTGTGCTAGCCAGAGAGCATCTAACACACATTGTGCTAGCCAGAGAGCATCTAACACACAGTGTGCTAGCCAGAGAGCATCTAACACACAGTGTGCTAGCCAGAGAGCATCTAACACACAGTGTGCTAGCCAGAGAGCATCTAACACACAGTGTGCTAGCCAGAGAGCATCTAACACACATTGTGCTAGCCAGAGAGCATCTAACACACAGTGTGCTAGCCAGAGAGCATCTAACACACAGTGTGCTAGCCAGAGAGCATCTAACACACAGTGTGCTAGCCAGAGAGCATCTAACACACATTGTGCTAGCCAGAGAGCATCTAACACACAGTGTGCTAGCCAGAGAGCATCTAACACACAGAGTGCTAGCCAGAGAGCATCTAACACACAGTGTGCTAGCTAGAGAGCATCTAACACACAGAATGCTAGCCAGAGAGCATCTAACACACAGTGTGCTAGCCAGAGAGCATCTAACACACGGTGTGGTAGCCAGAGAGCATCTAACACACAGTGTGTGCTTCAGATGGCTGTTTTAAGCAGGGAATATATGAAACACCGCAAATGTGGAATTTCCTGTGACTATATAAATATTATATCTTCACGCGACAGAACAGGATCAACCCCTTGCGGACGGTAACATGAAAGGGAGATACATATAAGTGGAATATGAAATAGAAAAGGAAAAAAAAAAAGATAAAACAGGAGGAAGCGGGAGAAGGTTACACAGTTGGCGTGGGACTGACGGATGAAAGACGAGATGCGGAAAACCTGCCAAAGGGAAGGTTTGTGGAGCCTCGCTCGCCTAAGAGAAAAGGGCCTTTGCCCTGGAAATATTTTGCGAGCGATGAAACTGAATCGTCAAAGTAATTTCTAAAAATGTAAGCTTCTTACAGGCTTCAGATGGGCTTTCCAGCATTTACTTGAGTGTGGGCAGCGAGGCTCTAGGCCTGGTGTGCAACACATGGACACAAGGCGGGGAATAATACAGTGCAGGGCGACGTTGCTAGCAACCAAAGACCAAGAGAAAATACCACCAGGGATTAAATCCTGGTGAATGGCCAGAGGAGGAAGGGAGAGTGAGGAAAGGGTATAAAAAGGGGAAGAAAATAGGGATGGAAAGTTTCCATTGGAGGATTTTCCTGCCTTTTTGCCCCCTGCAGGGGGATAAAGACATTTAGTAATGGAAGAAATAATATGCGCCTTCTGTGCAAAAATTAGATCAAGAAGAGTACAGATATTCGTGTTACCACGCGTAATGAACCGCCTGTGGCAGCTGCCACAGGCGTGTTGAAATACAGATCCGCCTCAGGCCATCGAAAGTGGCCGTGTTTTTCTGCAAACTGACCTTTGTCCTCATCATCATTTACAACATTTTGATTGACTACCAGGAGAGTGTTGATGGTGTCTGGCAAGGCATGCAGGGGGAGGTATGAGCAAAGTTGTCACTTGTGGCTGCAGTAACGAAGTAAGTGTCATCTATCCTGACGTCGACCTGTCGTTCTAACCATGATAGTAATATTAGCTTTATGCATTTAGAATTCCATTTTAGAATTTATTTTCCCTATTAATTCTAATAATATTTAATTTTAATCAAATGACTGAGACAAACGGATTATTTTAACCGACGCAGAAAGTAATAATTATTGAAAGGAACTCTCCAATAGAGAACCATTATGAAGAAATATCAAGTGATATGGAAACTTGTCGATAAATTGAGGAAATCTACGGAGACAAAAACTGTGTAAAAATTGACTGTATATTTCACTCTTCGTCTGAGATCTTAGCTAATATATTTCAGCTAAAATAAATAGTTCAGCGAAAACAACACACCCCTGGAGAGCGCAATACACAGACTAATATATGTGATACAATACAACATTACTTCTGTTCCTCAATTGGAGAATTTGTGTTGGACTTTTCTTATCAGTTCTGGGACTAGATAAAGCTGCGGTGTCAACAGGGATAAAGAATCCCCCGATAACAACAATTCTTTCCTTGTTGCGCGACCTGATATCACTAGAGTACACTCCAGGAAAAGTAAGTGAAAGTTGACTATACGTACAGTGAAATGAAAGCAAAAACTTTTCTGCAGTGGAATAGAAATAGATTTTCTCTGCAAGTGTCATTGGAAAATGTTTCTGTGCCGAATATGTTTGTGTTGGAGGGTTGTATGTTTCGGAAATTTGCATGTAGTATCTAGTTGGTGGAAGTGTTTCAGTTATGTCAGGTGGGATATGTTGGCTTATTAAGAGGGTGTTGGAGATGTAATGTTGTCTGTGTATGTTGTGTCAGGTGGGATATGTTGATTACTATGTGGGTGTTGGAGATGCAATGGTGTGTGTATGTTGTGTCAGGTGGGAC
>WNWK01006381.1:0-57500 GCA_009830355.1 Cherax destructor
CCTCAAACACTTTCCAGGATGAGGGACTGACCACCTCAAACACTTCTCCAGGATGAGGACTGACCACCTCAAACACTTCTCCAGGATGAGGACTGACCACCTCAAACACTTCTCCAGGATGAGGACTGACCACCTCAAACACTTCTCCAGGATGAGGGACTGACCACCTCAAACACTTCTCCAGGATGAGGGACTGACCACCTCAAACACTTCTCCAGGATGAGGGACTGACCACCTCAAACACTTCTCCAGGATGAGGGACTGACCACCTCAAACACTTCTCCAGGATGAGGGACTGACCACCTCAAACACTTCTCCAGGATGAGGGACTGACCACCTCAAACACTTCTCCAGGATGAGGGACTGACCACCTCAAAACTACGTCTTCAAGGCTGATAGACTGTTTACATCGTCTTCACATCTCTACTACTTTTACTAAACTCTTTTGTATTCGACTGAGGAAGCCTACTGTGTAGGCGAAACGTTTCGGTATAATGATACCTAACTGTTGCATATATGTCTTACTTACCAAGTACGTAAGTAAGTTAGATTATTCAGGTGTACACAAATACAGTTACATAGATTATGATACATAGCAGCATATGTGTAGAGAACCATCCAGGATAACCCAAAAAAGTCAAAGTCACTTATTTCCATTGTGGTCTTTTTAATACCTTATTATGATCCTCTTCATCCTCCTCCTCCTCCTGCTGCGCAAGTGAAATGTTTCAACAAATACATTCATGTGGTGAAAACTCTTGGTGTTGATCCAGGTGGATGTTGTGCACCACAGCTTGACCATGATGGAACCTCCAGTAAATTATCTTCCTCATGGATATCAGTAAATATATATATATATATATTTTTTTTTTTTATTAACACATCGGCCGATTCCCACCAAGGCAGGGTGGCCCGAAAAAGAAAAACTTTCATCATCATTCACTCCATCACTGTCTTGCCAGAAGGGTGCTTTACACTACAGTTATAAAACTGCAACATTAACACCCCTCCTTCAGAGTGCCGGCACTGTACTTCCCATCTCCAGAACTCAAGTCCGGCCTGCCGGTTTCCTGAATCCCTTCATAAATGTTACTTTGCTCACACTCCAACAGCACGTCAAGTATTAAAACCATATGCCTCCATTCACTCCTATCAAATACGCTCACACATGCTTGCTGGAAGTCCAAGCCCTCGCACACAAAACTTCCTTTACCCCTCCCTCCAACCTTTCCTAGGCCGACCCCTACCCCCCCTTTCCCCTCCACTACAGATTTATACACTCTCGAAGTCACTCTGTCTCGTTCCATTCTCTCTACATGTCCAAACCACCTCAACAACCCCTCCTCAGCTCTCTGGACAATCGTTTTGGTAATCCCGCACCTCCTCCTAATTTCCAAACTCCGAATTCTCTGCATTATATTCACACCACACATTGACCTCAGACATGACATCTCCACTGCCTCAAGCCTTCTCCTCGTTGCAACATTCATCACCCATGCTTCACACCCATATAAGAGCGTTGGTATAACTATACTCTCATACATTCCCCTCTTTACTTCCATGGACAAGGTTCTTTGTCTCCACAGACTCGAAGTGCTCCACTCACCCTTTTCCCTCATCAATTCTATGATTCACCTCATCCTTCATAGACCCATCCGCCGACATGTCCACTCCCAAATATCTGAATACATTCACCTCCTCCATACTCTCTCCTCCAATCTGATATCCAATCTTTCGTCACCTATTCTTTTGTTATCCTCATCACCTTACTCTTTCCTATATTCACTTTCAATTTTCTTCTTTTACACACCCTACCAAATTCATCCACCAACCTCTGCAGCTTCTCTTCAGAATCTCCCAAAGCACAGTGTCATCAGCAAAAAGCAACTGTGACAACTCCCACTTTGTATTTGCTTCTTTATCTTTTAGACCAACACCTCTTGCCAAGACCCTTGCATTCACTTCTCTTACAACCCCATCTATAAATATATTGAACAACCACGGTGACATCACACATCCTTGTCTAAGGCCCACTTTTACTGGGAAATAGTCCCCTTCCCTCCTACACACTCTAACCTGAGCCTCACTATCCTCATAAAAACTCTTCACTGCTTTCAGTAACCTTCCTCCTATTCCATACACCTGCAACATCTGCCACATTGCCCCCTATCTACCCTATCATACGCCTTTTCCAAATCCATAAATGCCACAAAAACATCTTTACCCTTATCCAAATACTGTTCACCTATGTTTCACTGTAAACACTTGGTCTACACACCCCTACCTTTCCTAAAGCCCCCTTGTTCATCTGCTATCCTGCTTTCTGTCTTACTTTAATTCTTTCAATAATAACTCTACCATACACTTTACCAGGTACACTCAACAGACTTATTCCCCCATAATTTTTGCACTCTTTTGTCCCCTTTGCCTTTATACAAAGGAACAATACACGCTCTCTGCCAATCCTAGGTACCTTACCTCTTCCATACATTTATTAAATAATAGCACCAACCACTCCAAAATTACATCCCCACCTGCTTTTAACATTTCTATCTTTATCCCATCAATCCCAGCTGCCTTACCCCCTTTCATTCTACCCACTGCTTCACGAACTTCCCCTACATCCCCAACAAGGCGTATAACGTACACAAAACAGCCACGATAAAAAATGGAGCATACCAGTATATTCCTTCTCCACATTCCTACATTTTCTGCAAAGATTGAAAACTAGCTAATAATGTGAAGAATTTCCACTGAAATTAGGCCTTTTCTATCTTTAGGATGGATCAAGATGCTGGGAAAATAAAAATCCTTTGGTAAGCGCGATCAAGGAGATTATTTCTAGTATTGTTATTTCTGGTACTTTAGTTTATCATTGGTGTTTGTGCATGATTGAAAAATATGTCCTTTGCTGCTCTATTAAAAAACATACAATTCACTAAATGTTTACAATGTTTACGAAGACTTGTACTAGTGAAGCCACGTTACTTGCCCAGCCACACGATATTCCACAACTTTATTAAGTACGACGGTAATGATGACTAATTAATAACCTCTGAGGCTAGAGATATTTTTTAGTTAACTAGAAGTATATAATTAAAAATCAAGAATTTTTTTTAACTTCTCAACATCGCTTTTAGTGTAGATGAAATGAGGCCGAATTTTCATTGCAACATATTCGTAAAAATGTTTTTATTTGTGCATAAAGAATTCCAAATGACTATTCAGTTTAGATTTTAGGCTATAAAAGCTGCAGTGAATAACGGTCAAGCCAAAATCATTTACGAATAAAATAATCAGAGAATATTTTCCCAGGAATACTTCAGCTAAGACTTGAATAACATTTCCACTTAACCCATCAAATTGGCCGCTAATACAGAAATTCATTTCTTATTGCTACATTATTCTCAGTGATCACTTCAATTAATATTAAATCCAAACAATTCATACTCATAAAAAACAATGTTTGATATTTTTATCTAAGGTCAAAAATGTCATAATTTTCTTCCCGCCACAACAGTGCCAGGTTCCCGCCACAACAGTGCCAGGTTCCCGCCACAACAGTGCCAGGTTCGTGCCAGGCTAAACACTATGTTAATCTGAAAATATTGAAAAAAAAAAAATTCTGACAATTACATATTATTTTTTTAGGAAAAACTATAAGGTTCAACACTGAATTATCAACAACTCTTTGCTTTACAGGTTTGTGTTGTTCTCTGCACACAGGACTCTGAATTTACTACAGTTACTGAAAATGACAAGTGTCGACTTATTGGTCGTCCTAATCCTGCACACCTTAAATACATCCAGGTGACTACTGTCACCCCCTAGTAAACTCTGGTGTAGTTAGTCTGGAACATATTGCATTTCTTACAAGTTTCACATTACAAGTTATCAGAAGCAACACCAAGAATAATTCCTAAGTGTTGATACAACTGACAGTTAGCAACATTGTGCTCATTGGTTAGGTGTATTTAAAGTAGAAATATAGACATACCTGTGATGCGGTGCCAGAGTTGTCCCACGATGACCAGTGATCCACACTTACCTGTGAAGGAAAACAACGAAATTTATATTATCATCTTGTTCTACAAGCAAGACCTAACTATTATAATAAATTTACATTAACTATTGCAAATTAATTATTTTATTCGACACACCCGCCTGGGCAGGAGTCACGCTGGAGCAACCTGAGCTTCGTAATCAAGTGTTGCTGGAGGCTGATTATTATAATCAAAACTTAGAGCTAAACCACCAAGGTCATACAGCGCTGCAGGATAGAGGTTGTAAGGTCAGTGAAGAGTCATAAAGGAAGTATAATCAAAGGTTGTGTGATAAATATGTTGCCGTCAGTGAGGAGGGAAGATAAAGTAAGGGTGTTAGAGCGGTGACAACGTCGAAGGTTAATTCTGCGTGCTCGCTGATAGACTGGACCCTCCAACACAATATGGATAACTGAAATAGGAACCTGACAATACACACAGAGTGGAACTGGGCGCCTCTCCATGAGATACCCATGAGTGAGACATGTGTGCCCAGTGCCAAGACGAGAAAGCGTAGTCTCACAACCTGATATGCCAACGTATGGCAAAATACACACATTTTGCTGTGCAGCTGAACAATTTATGAGAGTAGAAGACTGGTGAAATAGCACTGGACCTTTACATTCAATTCGTGAAGTCATGTAAGTCTCCAGTAATGAAACCACAAACATTGTTCAGTGCTCCAGTAACTAGTTGACTCACCATCAGTACGGAAGGAAACTATGGGAGATTACACTTTTGCAACTAATGACTAATTACACTGCTATGTCAACCTTATTCAATGAATAAGAAATACAGGAGTTAGAACACATTATTAGGAACTCCTTGTTCTTTAACATTTTTCAGTTTCACTATGAAGTTGGTCCTCCATTTGCAGCTAAACCACCACCAGTTCGTCGAAAAATTTATTCACATAACATTTGTAGGGGAAGGAAGGCGGGGTAGGGGTCGTCCTAGAAAAGGTTGGAGGGAAGGGGTAAAGGAGGTATTGTGGGCGAGGGGCTTGGACTTCCAGCAAGCATGTGTGAGCGTGTTAGATAGGAGTGAATGGAGACGAATGGTTTTTGGGACATGACGATCTGTTGGAGTGTGAGCAGGGTAACATTTTGTGAAGGGATTCAGGGAAACCAGTTAATTGATTTAGTTGGAAGTACAATGCCTGCACTTTAAAGGAGGCGTCTGGGATAGTGACAGCTGGGAGGGACTTTTCTCAGCTGTCGTATCTGAGCTCCTCTGCAAAGACAGTGATTATGTATGAGTGTGGTGAAAGTGTTGAATGATGATGAAATTATTTTCTTTTTGGGGATTTTCTTTCTTTTTGGGTCACCCTGCCTCGGTGGGAGACGGCCGACTTGTTGAGAGAAAAAAAAAAAAAAAAAAAAATTGAACAATATCCAGGAAAATGTTGAGCCATTACTCAACAAAACCTGCTGAAACTCTTCCAAAGACGACGGTGGAGGAAACTGGTTCGTGACTTGCAGTTACAACTGATCCTCACAGATGATCGATATTTTGATCCGGTGATTGTGGAGGCCAATCCCAGTGTTCACCTTCACTTTCATGTTATTCATACCAGTTTTGAACATCTCTAGCAGTGTGAACTGGTGCATTATCGTCTCGGATGATGGCGCAAAGTGGGGCTTGTAACACATTTAAATTGATTATTCAGTTATTTGACAGTTCAATCAGCAGGTGTTAATGTTATTTTGTCCAACCCCCGGGATGCTATATCACGCCAACTAGCTTAAGGGAAGGAGTCACTCAACTATTTTAATGCACTGCATCGCGTACTTCAGTAGGCTTCATCAGCAAAGACTTTCCTTACAACTTAAGGAATATCTGGTCGATGATGAAAGTTTTCCTTTTCGGGCCACCCTGCCTTGGTGGGAATCGGCGGATGTGTTAATAATAAAAATAATAAAAAAATACGTTCAAGGGCAAAATATAGAGTCGCTTAATGAGCTGAGAATATTTTGTAAATCTGGTGGAAATATCTACCTTGCTACCTTAAATTTGGAGGAGTTAAGTTTGTCATTGGCTAACCTTGATGATATTCTAGACACCTCAAATAACATACAAGATGTTCACAGTAATACCACTGTTGGCTATGATAAAATTCGCACAATCATTGTTAAGCTACAGTTGTTGAAGAGTTGCATCAATGGAATACAGCGTTTTTTAAGCTGATAAATTTTAGAGGCTAAAAGATGTTATCCTAACTAATCTTATTTCGAATTCCAGTCCTATCTAAGGTATACTACCTCCCCGGATGCCACGGTCTATCACACCCAGGTACCTACTATATCATTGATGAACAGGGACAGCAGGTGTAGGAAACATGTCAAAAGTCTCCAACCGTGCCTCAGTATGTGATCTGAGGCTGCTATCAACTGACCCATGGGTGTCTTAAGATTTCAAAGATGAAAAAAAATAATATTGATGTCCTTTACAATGGAAGACACATCATGTTAAATAGTGGTGACAGTTGTAGTGGTTGTAGTAATGGTAATGTGCATACTGCTTCATCATGTTAAATTCAAATTAAAATTAAAATTCAATAGTGGTGGTAGTTGTAGTGGTTGTTAAATGTGTATACTGTATCATGTTAAATGTGTATACTGCTTCATCATGTTAAATAGTGGTGGTAGTTGTAGTGGTTGTAGTAATGGTAATGTGTATACTGCTTCATCATGTTAAATTCAAATCAAAATTAAAATTCAATAGTGGTGGTAGTTGTAGTGGTTATAGTAATGGTAATGTGTATACTGCTTCATCATGTTAAATTCAAATTCAATAGTGGTGGTAGTTGTAGTGGTTGTAGTAATGGTAATGTGTATACTGCTTCATCATGTTAAATAGTGATGGTAGTTGTAGTGGTTGTAGTAATAGTAATGTGTATACAGGAATATGCCTTACTTGTGTGTAAATGTATAATCATACAATGATGAGAGCAGCTACATAACATTTACCTTCGAATTTTTCCCATTCTTTTAATTCATTGTTATGAATCATCGAAGCTCACCAGATGATTAAACAACTTACTATGATGGACACACATTGTTCCTATTATCAGTTTGAGCTTCGTATTTATGCTGGTTGACGTTTACTTAAGCTTCTTGCTGTTTCTAATATGTAAATCTCTTCCGAACCACTGCATGGACTTTTTTATGGCACTGGCTACTTCCTATTTTTTTTGACCAGCGATGTCACGGATTGGAAAAGAGGCTTTGATGTTGAGGCGACGCTGCTTGAGGAAAATTAAGCAATGGTCTACTTTATCAGAGGTTTTCCTTTAAAAAAAAATATGGCACTATTTCTTCAAATAAGGATGAAGATTGATGTGTATTTCATTTATCAAAAATTTTCATTTTCTCAAGTATTTGCTTATTTTCTGGTGTTAACTTCTATGTTGCCCTGCAGCCTGTAAATTGTGCTACTATGTTCTATCAAATATGTTAAAGCATACTGAACAAGCGAACCGTCATTACCTGGCATTTACCTGGAGAGGGTTTCAGAGGTCAATGCCCCCGCGGCTCGGTCAAAGACCAGGCCTCGTGGTGGATCAGTGTCTAAGACCAGGCCTCGTGGTGGATCATTGTCTAAGACCAGGCCTCGTGGTGGATCAGGGTCTGAGACCAGGCCTCGTGGTGGATCAGGGTCTAAGACCAGGCCTCGTGGTGGATCAGGGTCTGAGACCAGGCCTCGTGGTGGATCAGGGTCTGAGACCAGGCCTCGTGGTGGATCAGGGTCTGAGACCAGGCCTCGTGGTGGATCAGGGTTATCTGAATAATAAAAAATCCATCTGCTGCTTGTCACTTAACTACAGCTTTGTGATATTCCAATACCATCCACTATTACAACTAACTATTGGCTGTCCAGAATTCCTCCCTGGGTACTAGCCTCTGATCTTGTCATTCACTTTTGAAATATTTTTTTGCCCCGCCTTCACTGTTATTACCTGGAACTCCAGCGAAGTCGAACGCGGCATCAAACCATTTTGGCCAAACATTTAAATTGAAGGCAGTATTACCACCACGGATAAATTTAACTATTTGTATACACAGTAACCAAGATTATCTCTAACAAAACTTGAGTCCATCCTAGCATTTCAAGGCTGTAACTCTTTAGTCACAAGCATGAAGAATGCCTTATTCTGTAAAATGTGCATAATAATATGCAGCCATTATGTACTTCTTCCCAAAACCCAGCCAAACCTGTCATAACCTCGACCAGTCGTAAAACTCTATATGGTTAGGCTGTGTAACATTAGGTAACATTAAGAAATAATCGGCACTAGGATACAAATTTACGAGTATGATGATGTTTGACAGAACCAACCTAAGCAGAAGAAACAAAAATACAGAAATGGTGAAGAGGTTAGTAGAGGAGACAAAGGCCAGGTTAAGTAACGAGTTTTCTGAAATAAAGATCATTTGACAATGTAATGAGAAAGAACATTTACAGAGAACCAAGACTAGACTAAGTTTCATGTTTGGAATGTGATGCTTCAACAAGATGGCGTCTGTGAAGGCTAGAAAGGTAAACAGTTTTGGCAGAGGACCAGTTAAAAGAATGACAAAAATGTCTAACATAACAGAAAAGAGCATTGCTAGTGTCGGCAAGGCACTAGCAATGATGATACTGAATAGATGTGGAAAATAACTTATGTAGAGTCCATGACATTTATTAAAGGAAACGTTTCGTTACTTATGGTTAAACGTTTCATGTTGAACCATGAGTGACTTTCTAACTCCTCTTGTTGAAGCATCACTTATACATGCAGGTTTTCACTCTACGGATGCCTTCCTTTCTCATTACATTGTCAAGAGATTTAAACTTCAAAACACTCATGACTTGACCTGACCTTAGTCTCCTCCTTTCCTTACCTCTTCACCATTCCTATATTTTCATTGCCTTTCCTATCTTCTGCTTAGATGGGTTCCGTCCTATGTTTTTAGTTTGTCTCTCAGGGATTTTGTCCTACCCTACGAGCCAGCAGTTCTCCTGCAGTACTACTGCTTTTTTATTCATATAGTCTACCTCCATTATTACTATTATTTCTTCGCTAATAACACACTACGCACCAACATTTCCTTCTTTTCTATCGTTCAATTATGCCGCCCCCTCTTGCATATATTCTGCCCCCGCCCCTCTTAACTTTCCACCACAGGCATCAGAAATACTTTGAGCCTCCTTTGTCACTGGGGCTGCGGCTCATTGTGCTAGGAATCTCTCATGAATTTGGGAGTTTAAAGCCTTATGCCAGCGAGAACACCGGTCCTGATATACCAAATATTTAACCCAAACTCCTGCTCCAGCACCTCTGCTACTCCTTATGAGTTGTGTGAGTGGGGAAGGTAGCAGACGGATATGTTGAGTTGGAGAGGACTCACACCATCGAACACACCGGACCAAAGGCACTACAAGAACTCAGACTTTCTGTGCTCCAGGTACACGACATCTACGACGATTGTAGCTAACTGCTACACCACGGGTTGTAGAAGACTCACCGTGTCCTTTTCAAAGGACTACTCCCGAAATAGAGCTGCAGTTGGTACTTCACGTGACAAAATCCGGCACTCTTACGGGAGCCAGTGACAGGTCACCATCTGGCAAAGACCTGCGTCTGGACTTCGTTCCTAGTGAATGTACTATCATCTGCTCTGGCCCGTACGGAAAGTGCTGGCTGCAATGGAGTCGACTTTTCAAGAAAGTAGAGCCTAATACGAGCGAAAACCCTGGATTTTAGATAAAGATCTAACTCTGAATCCTCCTGCACCAACATCTCTGCTTCTTTCATTGGGCTGTATAAGGTAGTACACCAGACCCAAAGAAGACTCACCTTGCCCTTGTGACAGGACTGCCACTGATATAGCGCTGTAAACAGTACTTCATTTAATAATGTCAAACACTTGGATATCTTTATTGTCGAAACCTTTTGCCACTCACTGGTTTCATCAGTTCAAAAAATGAAAGATTGAAGAACAACAAGAGGTTGAGGTAATCAGTTCCTCCGCCTGAAGTGTATGTAATCAGTCCATTAATTATAATTAGAATACAGCATATATAATTATAGTATACTGATTACATTGACTCCAGGCTGAGGGACTCATCATCATCAATCATTCTCACTACTCTGTGTGACTTGTTTAAGCTCCTAAGTCGGACCGAAACGTCGTCATAAGTTTCAGTTTCCTAAGTTCGAGTTATGTATTGTTCCAGTTTTATATATAAAGTCTTTTCCTGTAGACACAAAATATATACAGCTCCACTGTACTTCGCACGTAATGCTGATAAAGGTGTGAAGTACATATTGGCCCAGTATTCAAAATTTAAGGCCACCTGTATATTAATGTTGTGTGTTCCACTAACGAAATGTATTTTTGTGAAATTCAAATATGTATGTATATAACATATTAACATGAATACATAATAAACTAGATGCATTTCGGTCGTGTAGATCAGAGAAATTTTTCCCTCAAATGCCAAAAGGCCAGTGTTGTGTGCAACATTGCAAACAATTGTAATGTTGCGGAGTGTTGCACAGGTCTGTAATGCTGTTAAATATTAACTTGAAGAATTGAAGTGACTCAGTTAACATTTTCAAACAATCAATCAGATTCTAATATCCGAATGTCTTCAATAAACTGGTAATTTAGGCCATAGACAAGCCAAATCTAATTCAAACCTTCAAATACACCAGTATCTTAAAATAAGTAAAGACACAAAGCTGAATCACTCACAAGATGTATTGTCAAGTTATCAGCAGAGAAGAGTCGAAGTTAATAACAGCGACACTCAAAGGATATCACAAAAGCAGCGTCGTTTATATTTTCCAAATTCCCGAAAATTTTACTTGACCTTAGGTAAGTTAATTTATTTTAGCAATGGTGTCTGGGGAACACAAATTACAAGTACCTTGAAGTACATTACTCCTATTTAAACCTAATAACAGAATAAAACCCAACACTAAGTTGTCATTCACATAAACCAACTTAATTAATAAAATTGGCTCTTTAAAACTTATACAACCTACCATCATGTTATTGTTTTCCTCAAGGACAATAAATACACCAGCATTAAGTTTTTAAGGTTGACCATTTAATACATTATTCAGTTATTTTTTTTATATTTTATTTAAAAAACAGAGGAATGTACAAAAATACACAAGTGTTCAAGACCCTCCACCATAACACCATCACAAACCACAGACCCCAGAACATGAAACCAACAGCCTCCACATGATTCACACATGACATGTGTACAAATATAATGAAAATGAACATTATTACAAAGATACAATAGTACATTATTTACAATTAAAATACATATTACCACTCCTTCACACTTCACTAGTTATACTAAATGCTCAAAACATACATTATGCAACATATTAAATTTATTAATTCAAGACTATTTCTACCCCTTGCAAAACACCTCCCCCCTTAGTACAGGACAGTAAGTAACTAACTTAATACAGGTCATTATATAACTAACTTAAAACTTATTACCCCTACCCGCACCCTGTATAGTCCCCCAATAAACAGGATACTTGTACTTTAAACTCCTAGTACTTAAAACTCCCTATACACATTGGATACAATGAACACAAATATAATCCAACGCAAAATTCAACTGAGAACCTCCTCTAATTCCTGAAAACTACTATATATATTCAATTATAAATAAAAATCAATTATGTACCACAAAGGCATTAAGCCCCAACCAAATCAGGCTTCAGCAAATTATGATGATTTAACCAAATTATACAAATATATAACACACAGTATACAAGATGTGATCACTACACTTAAGAGTTAAGCAAATGACTCATAAGCACAAATATGGTTTCAGAAACATTAAGAAAATATGAACATTCACAATATGATTAACACGTCATGAGTATACCACAGTGATATATCAAGTGATTACTACGTACCCATGGATACAATCGTAGGTTCATAAAAACATTTATCTTACAAACACAATGCTATACAACACTAGACTACGCATCACCAACACAATGCTATACAACACTAGACTACGCATCACCAACACAATGCTATACAACACTAGACTACGCATCACCAACACAATGCTATACAACACTAGACTACACATCACCAACACAATGCTATACAACACTAGACTACGCATCACCAACACAATGCTATACAACACTAGACTACGCATCACCAACACAATGCTATACAACACTAGACTACGCATCACCAACACAATGCTATACAACACTAGACTACGCATCACCAACACAATTATCCGGACACCAACTAGACACATGACAACTGCTTTAACAAGAATAAATACAGTCGGAAAACTCCAAAACATTAACATAAAACATTGACAAAAAAACATGTTAGAAACGTTGCTACTCAGCATACTAAACATATATTACGAGTACAAATTGTGAATTATTTTTTTACATATATTTTATATAAAAACATGTTCATATACAAATTACATAAAGGTCCAACACCCCACCACCAAAACACCATGACTCCATCACAATCCACAGGCCCCAGTACATGAATCCATATTCCTCCCATACGATGCACATATGACATGTGTACAGAAATAAAGGAAGAGGAACAATATTACAATGATACAACAGAACATTAACAATTACGATAAATTGCCCACTTCTTTACACTTCACTCATCGTACCAAAAACTCAAAAGCATTCATTATACTACATATGAAAATTAATAATTTCAGACTATGTCTGCCCCTTACAACTCCCCCTCCCTCCTGTACACAGGATAGTAAGAAACTATGAAGTAGCACAGAACATAAGGTTGACTAACTTAATACTTATTACAGGACAGTATTTAATCACAACCTAATACAGGATATTATGCAACTTTATCTGAAAACGTATCATCCTACTAGTATATATTTATCAAGCATAAAATAAGTACCAATAAAAAAGGTATGTACCACAATATCATTAAGGCCCAAATCATTAGTCTTCAGTAAATTATGATCATTTAACTAATTTATACAAAATTATAACACACCGTATACAAATGCAATCACAACATATATGTGGTGAGCAAATGACTTGTATAAGCACAAAAACGATATCAGGAACATTAATAAAATGTGAACAATCCCAATAAGAATAATACACATAATTCAACCCCCGTGATATATCAACAAATGAACATTTTTTTTTTTTAATTTTGTTATTTAAAAGACAAGAGAAATACATATAAAAACATAGATAAGCCCCCATTGCCTCTCCCCTGAACACCCCCACCCGAAACTCCTTAGTCCAGAGTCTCAAATGCAACCACTCACTACACATCCCAAAACAGCCCTAAACAGTAACCTCCCAAATCCCACGAATACAACCCCCTCCCTTTCACTAAACATTCACAGACACATACAGACCTATTCAAAATCACACAACTAGCCCAGAACCCTAACCTTACCACCAACCCTTTTACGGGGATCTACAAATACCCTGCAACCAAAACATGGACATATCCCTGTAACCCACAAGAAGAGCTCTGAGCCCTCGTTGCCCACACAAAGCCTGATTTCTACAATGTGTTCTGTAAAACCTCGTGGCTAACGCTCTAACCCGAACCCAACCCGTTTCCTCATGTAAACACCATGACACAGCAACGAAATCCACCCCAAGATACGTGATTGCCCATTTCACCTCATCCGGGAGACCTGTCAAATCTAAACTCAAAACCCTCAACAAGGACACGCTTCCCCCACACCCCCCGAATGACCCTGCTGAACCATTCCCTCACTACCCCCAACCTCTGACAAAAATACACCGAATGGAAGGCTGTCTTTAACATCCCACAATAATTACAGGTCCCATCCCTTGCCAGACTCATAGAAAAAAGCTGTGCCTTAGATTCTAAAATTCCATGCAGGAATCGGAACCCTATCTCCCTATCCCTGGAAGGTAACTGCACCCTTTTAAACCAGAACCACATTGCCTTCCAATCATACATTAGAAAGACCGACAAACCTTGCACCATACTGACCCTACCCCCTACCTCATCAAAAATACCCACCTTCACCTTCCGAGCTCTGCACCTTTAAGAGGAATCTTAACATCGCCTCCCCAACCAAAACATCCTTACCCTTCCACCACCACCGAATTTCTGGCATGACTCTCCCCACCGTCTTACCCCTCCCCCACCCCCATGCTACATATTACTGCTTAACAAAGATACTCATCACTCGCCTGCCTAGCAGTATTAGCCCCTTCTCCCCCTTATTCACTTTCGACATCACGACCCCTCTCGCCAACCAGTGTTTCCCATATCCCCATATAAACCTCGAAACCCTCCCCTGCAGTCTTGAAATATCCTCCGCTACCAGCAGATACACCGCTGCCACATGCCACAGCCGACTATAAACTAACACATTAAACACCATGACTCTCTGCAACATGGTTACCACCCCCAGCCTCCAACCCACCAACCATCCCATTGCTGCATCCACTACCCTAGATGAATTCATCGCCCTTGCCCTTTGCCCATTATTACAAAAGATGACACCACATATCTTCAAATTATCAACCGTAGCACAACATCTTCCCCACCAATGACCCAACTTCCAGCAACTTCGATTTTTCCCTATTGACCCTTATTCCAGTTGCACTCCCAAAGATGTCCACAATACGGAGCACGTTCCCTAAACCATCCCTAGAACCCACCAAGACCATGGTGTCGTCCACGTATCCGACTATCCCGGGCTCAGAACCCAGGATAGTCTCCCTCTCCCTTACTCCTTCCCTCACCAACATATAAAAGGGGTCCTGGAGGCAAGCAAAAAGGAGCTGCAACAAGAGACCCTTGTTGCAGCCCCCTCTCCATCCCCACAGGTCCTCTTAACCTACCATTATCCTGCACCTGCACCTGGGCCCTGCGATACAAAGTACTAACCCATCGTACGATCTCTACCACAAAACCCTGCTTCCCCAAAAACTCAAGCAAAGCTTCCCACTGAACCCTATCGTACGCCAACTCCCAATCCAAACCAAGTACATCCCCCCTCTCTTGACTCCACAAAACCACGAATACACCGGTGCCCATCATGCATAGTACGACCAGGAATGCCATACTGTCCACCATCCAACAAGGCTTCCAGGGCCCCCTTCATACGGTTAACTAAAACTTTAGCAAAAATCTTGTAATCGGTTCAGAGCAAGGTGATTGCCCTATAACCATGTAACGTACCACAATCCTTACCCTTAGGCAACAGGACCATCACCCCCATCCTCTGATCCATCCCCATATAAACCCTTAACTTCATTGCGTTGAAAACCACTACCAACACCTCTCAATATATCCCAATGCGTGAGATAAAAATCTCCAGGCTACCCATCGACCCTTGGCATTGAGCCCAATTTCAAACCTTGCACTGCCTGCCATACATCCTACTCCGTTATCTTACCCTCCATAGATTCCTTATCCTTCACACTTATCCCCCTACGTATACTCTCCAGGACGATTGCTCTTGCCTCTCCCTCCTCCTCCACCCTCCGCAGCTTCTGCTGGAACCACACTCGAGCGTACTCACACATCCCTTCCATCGTCCGTATCCTCTGTCCTCTTCTATAACCCCCTCCTCATCCACCTGTAATGACATCACCCTCATACCTTTACACCGATCTCTAAACCTTTGCAAAACCATCGCCGACAGCCTGTCCCCCCACAGTACATCCTCAAGCCCACTGTGGAGCCTAACTGCATGGAACCTCTCATTTTGTAACTCCTGCAAATACTCCTCCAATGAACCTCCCACCCAACCCTCCTGACAATTCCTCAACTGCATTTCCAAAAACCTCTGCATCCAGAAGCGCAGACACCCATCCCCCCTACCCTCCTGCTGATAGAAATTCTTTATCGCCCCTTCGCCCACTCATTCCACTATATCCTCTACACCCCTCCCCTCCCCCCATATGCCCTCCCACCAGGCAGCAAAAACGCTCCTATGTTCCTCCCTACTCAAGAGCCTCGTATTCAGTTTCCAATAACTAGAGTAGACCCTCACTACTCCCACCGCAACTCCACCAACACACCTCTATGATCTGAGAACCCAACATCAATACACTCCACTCTACCCACCTGTACATGCTCTGTTATGTAAATTCGATTTAAGTGAGCTGCGTAACTCCTACGACAAAACAAAGTCAACACACCACCCCTCACCCCCGACCACGTCCTTCGCACCTACTGCACCCAACACCTCCCTTAACACACTAGAAATACAACCTGTGCCCCTAGGTTCCACTTCCTTGTGCCGTATGATGCAATTCTAGTCTCCCGCTGTCACCATCACTAAGGGCAACCCCCTGCATGCATAAACCAAAGCCTCATGAACGAAATCATATTTTACCCTATGATTATTAATTGCCGCATATAAACCCCAATGAAACAAACCTGAACATCCCCCCCACAAACCCTCTACTCGAACTATCTGGCCCCCACCCCCCTCCTCTCAAGACTTCAACCGAAAAGGGCTGGTGGAACAAATCCCAACCGCAACCCCACCCTTAATATTCTCCGAACTACCTGTATACATCTCATACCCATTCAATCGTAAGTCTCTAACACCTAAAGTTATACTCCTGAAAGAAGCAAACATCCACTCTCAGCCTTGGCAAAGTCACTTCGACACACTTCCTTTTCACCTCCAAACAGAGGCCATTAACATTCATGGTTATACGCTTGAAGTTCGTAATGGGGGCTTACCTCTCTGCTTCAACAGCTTCAACAGGCTCGACTTGACCACACCTTCAGCCCTGACACCTTTCCTCTTGTCCTTACTCTCCTTACAACCCTTATCCAAGGCCTTCCCTTTAGTGAACCCCTTCCTCCCCTTTGCCACCTCCACCCTGGCCATCTTACAAGACCGCTGACCTGGGGTCAGGACATCGTCATCACTCACACCACTGGGTCTCTTTCGGGACTGACCCGTCACCTCCATCAATCCATTATCCTCCCCTCTATAAACCTCAAGCTCCACTGTCTGCACTTCCAAGAGGTTCTCCGTTTTCTGGCTCCCACCAACCAGGCTAGGACTCGCTATGCACACCCTCTCCTGATCCACCGAAACTGGTGCCTCATTAGACACCTCATACACACACAACAAATCTGCAGAACCTGGACTAACTAGCAAACTACATATGTCCACCCAAAATGGGTTCTGAGGGCCGACCTGCAACACTGCAGGGTCTCCCATCATTCTAACAGAATCCTGCAGACCTGTGACGTCCTGCATCGACAGCGGTAAGGTTGACATCACCTCCTTGGCCGCCTCCAACACCTCACTCTAACATGTAGCATTTTCCTTTTCAACAACAGTCGCTACCTACGTGTTCACTGCCATACCCACATCCATTGTTGCAGTTTCACAAACCTCAGGAGCCACCTCACACTCCTCACCAACAGCACGGATCTGACGATGCCCATCTCTCCGTCAATCACAATATGCAGCTATATGACCAGGTGCCCCATATAGCCAGCACATACGTACCTGTCTGACGTATGTGACATACACCTGAGTATGGAAATTGTTCAACAGAATGTAAGAGGGAATTTGCCTCCTCAGGGACATCTTAAGTGAAAAAGAGCCTTCCGGCATTCCAGCATATAATCCCTGTGACCACCGGCCGATGTTGACATTATGTATAACACTATATCGCTGGAAAACCTCCTTGATGTCAGCCTCACAAGCTTCAAAAGGGACGTTTTTAACTAATCCATTTGTACTGGGCTGACACGTCTCGTAGTCTCACCTCCAATGCAGAATTGACGACAATCCGCTTCTGATACTCGTCAACAATCCCTTCATACGCACTGCTGGAGTTGAATTTTGCAAAAATTCTCGCTGCTCCATATAATGAAATGCCAAACAGGGCCTCATTAGGGATTCCGTAGGTATCCTGGAGTTTATCTGGAGAGAATTGCAGGGGTCAATGCCCCTGCGGCCCGGTCTGTGACCAGGCCTCATGTTGGACCCTCACAATCTTTTTTTTTTTTATATTTTATTTAAAAAAACATAAATCATACATAACCCGTAGAGATTTAAAGCGCATTTTACAATACGGCTTAACAATAAATTTTAATGACAATAACATACTTAATATATACAACTGTATGAAAGAACTGAAACCAATTCTCTGTCTGTTAGATAAAATATTGCATAATGTATGGTCCCAAAAGACCATAAACTTATAACAAAATGTAAACTCTAACTGAAGGTTGATCACCATGCCCAGCCCTTCTAGGGCAGGGTAGGTGCCAAGGCTGGAGCTTGCTACCATCTGCGGCTCACAAGCCTGCCCTTCCTGTCAGCCTCCTTGGGGCGGGGAAGGTGGCAAACCAGAGTGGCCTAGCATGTATCTACCACCTGCCTCGTGCTGGTGGGGAATGTGGCTAGGCCTGGGACCAGTTGGTCCCGCCGCTGAGGGGCACCCCCTCCCATGGGAGACATAGGTCTCTGATACTCCCACGCCAGGGAGCCAGAGCCGGGTCGCCATCTGGTAAAGACCCGTGCCGGGAGAATTCCCGGTGAATCAACACCTCCTCCTCCTCTAACTGAAACCATGAACCTACAACAACCCGGAAACATTTGTCCTACCGAACCATCTTATAAATAAATATAACGTAAATGGAATCATGGGACTCCATCCCATATAATTTTTTTTTATATAATTTATTGAAAACAGGTATGTACAAACCAGCAAGGAAATACTCCATGAATATTGTTATACAGGAAAAGGAGACAATGTATTACACAGTACACTAATTAGAAGTTGACAACCCCAATAACCTTTACAACCATTGATTTATAAAAATACTTACAACAATCAAACACTACAACCAAGTAACTAGCCTCTGGTCTGTTCATGTATTATAAACCCTTTAACTTTGTCCTTGACATGAACCCCCCCTCCCCTTCTGAAGTACTCCATCTTCCCCAAACATCATACAACCGTACATATTAAAGCAAGCTCTGATTTTCTCATAACTTATATATACACTCTGAAAGGAATTACTCCCTTTACAATCATTATACACCTGCCAGGAATCATAATGAACAATAATTCCATGCGAAGAAACCTACCCAATCAACACAATAAAATTTACTATCAATAAATTAAATATCACATACCACAAGGTTAAAAGCCAATCTCCACCTAACTATAATCGAATGTACTTTCAAGATTCATCAACCTTGAAATAATACCCAAGTGGGGTATTTGATTGTACATCTAAATTAAATACCCACTAAACAAAATTTGTGACCTATAGCTACAAAGCTTACAATTGCCACCTTTATACAAATTTGCGTACACATATACCTACAAAATTAAGCTCCATAACCACAATATTACAAACACAACTTAATCACATTTCACCCGAGACATATTTACGCTCTTGGCAATAAACACTACGCCTATGCTAAATTTAAACCCAATGATTCATTCCATTATGACTGCACAACATTATGCAGTATATCCTCAACCTAGGCTAATCATAAATGTATTACTTAATAAGGTACCTCCACCACACCTCACCAGCTGAAGGGGCGTATAAGAATGCTCATGGCACTTCCGTTATTTTCGTCCGATTTCTTTGATTTTTGGTATACGTTTAGAAGCATGTACTTATCAAGATGTGAGAAGGTTTCAAAAAGATCGGCCAACAAACAACAGAGAGAGAGAAAAAATACTGATTATGACAAATGGCAGCATCGTATTCCGGTCTGGTGGCACTTGCGGCACTGGGGACACTTCCCACTCGTAGAATACGTCTAACACGAAGTACCTATGGATTCAATGAATGTAAGATAGCTTATCTTCATGCCGAAAAAAAAAAATTGTAACGCTTTTGACACTCGCCAAAATATCTGCCTTTTTACCCCCCCACAAAATAAAAAATATTTGAGATATTCCAAATTTTTTACTATTGTAAATACAAACACACTTTGCTTTACGTTCCCTGTAAAAATCATTTCAATTTAATCATTAATAATGGAGGAGGATCAAACAATAGGCCAAAATCTTACTTTCGAGATAATCGCGGAGACGCACTCACGCCTCATTTACGTCAAAAGATTCATGAAAATCGCGCTATTTTGCATTATATGACCAAAATTCAATACATAGCAATATCACAACACCTAACACTACCTTTATTTATCTCATTTGTAATTAACATAATTAATTTTGAATTATACTGACGATGTTAAGCCATCGACAAAAGCCTATAGCACTTGTCAGACAAACAGCAAACAGCCGAATGATTACCTTTGCTTATCCAAGGCACATCATCTGCTCACAGAAGAAAGCCACCTACACTCTTCCCCTTATTTTATCACCTTCCCTCCCCCCGTACTTCCATGCAACAATGCATCATTCTTGCAGACATTACACATACATTCCATGTCTCCGTCATTAGTAGATTCTGAAAAAAAAAATCATCTGTCTCCCTTAAACCTCACCCCCCTCACTGACATATTCATTCACTCTCCAGCAAATCATACCAGAATCACCCTGCTCACACTCCACTGCCACCTACACAAAACCTCACATGTATCCTTACCCTACTCCCCCCCAAACCCGCATCCAGCTCTTTCGTTCCATCGTTACCTGTAACTCAACAACTTTCTTCACCGTCATAATATGATATGACTCTGGAAAATCCTTCACCCACGCCCTGCCATACAACTCCCTATTCCTACAACCCATGTAGTAAAACCGTGCCGCCAGAGCCTTGATCCTAACATCACCCTGTATCTCCCTCATACTCAACGAAATATGTATATAATCTGCCCCTAAATACATGATCACTCTTGGTACATCACTACCAACACCCCCAATATCTAAACTTAAAACCCTCAACGTTGATACACCCCCACCCCCACCCACCTAAGCACCCTACTGAACCATAACCTCACTTGACCTAGCTCCTCACAAAAATATATCGTATGGTAAGCTATATCAAAACCCCCTTGCTAACCCCATAGTAAACAACCTTAGACGACAAAACCCCATGTAGGAAACGATATACCGTCGCTCGTTCCCGAGAAGGCAGCTTCAACCTAACCAAACCAATCCATACACAGGAAAAACCGTCTCGCCTAACACTGTCTCCATTCCCGCTACCCTCCACCCCCCACCCTAACTAGACGCCATACCTTTACCCGGGCCGGATCCCTAACTGCCAATAGATTCCATAACATATCTTCACACCTCAGCAAGGGTCTCCCACTCAACCATCTGCTTACCTCTCTCATCACCTGGCCAAGCCGCCTACCCCATACTCCCACCTCTCCCAAGAACCTATGCTTCACATATATCCCTTGTAACATACACTCCAAAGGTATTAAACCCATTCCACCTTCACGTACCAGTTTATCACAACCTCCTTGTTCAGCCAGTGCCTACCATAGCCCCATATATATCTAATTGCCCTCGTTTGTAACAGGATCATATCTCTCTCAACCAGGGGATATACAGCTGCTATATGCCACAATTTGCTATAAATTAAAATGTTAACGACAATTACCCTCTGCAACATCGTGACATCCCCTGGTTTCCATCCACTCATTCTCCCCAATGCCGCCCTAAATACAGCCTCAGTGTTGATTTCTCTCTCATGTTGTGTGTTAATACAATACACCACTCCACAGACTTTCAACCTATCCACAACCGACCATCCATACCTAGACCCCAACGCCCCGCCTACCCACGATTCTACTTCCAACAACTTTGACTTTGCTCTATTTACCCCTAAACCAAACACTCTAATGATCTTTCCTACATTACTCAGCCCCATCTCCGTACCCACAAGAATAGTTATATCATCGATGTAACCTACAATGCCCGTTTCGCTACCACAGTCCCTCACTCTCTTCCTGATGCCCTCTTGTATTAACCTGTAAAACGGGTCCTGCACGCACGCAAAAAGGATTTGCAATATAGGACAACCCTGACACAAACCCCTTCCCATTCTCACCTCTTCTCCTACCCTCCCATTAATCTGCACTTGCACAACTAATTATTCTTTCACTGAACTCTTGCCTATCCATTACATGCAACAATATACCTCTTTCAACACTGTCATACACCTTTTTCCCAATCCACTCCTAATACTCCTCCTCCCCGCCTATTCTCAATGAAGTCCCTAATCCTACAATGTCTTATTCACATACTCCTGCCCGGTATACTACCTTGTCCCTCCGCTATGACATTACCCAGTACCTTTTTAATTCTATTTGCCAAAATGTGTGCAAAGTTCTTACACTCCGCATTTAAAAGGGATATTGCTCAACAATCAGTTATAGATGATGCATCTCCTCGCATACCTCTTTCATTTTATTAAACAGTTCAATCAGACAGTCTCTTAATGCATTCCAATTGCAAATGTAAAAATCCTTGGTATACCGTCTATACCAGGTGCCTTACCAACCTTCATCCCTTGAATCGCTGCCCACACCTCTTCCTCATTTATCACCTCATCCATTCCTTCTCTATCATCCTCACTTATCCTAGGAATTAGGCTCTCCAAGACAGCCTGCCTCGCCCACTCTTTTCCCCTCCCTCTCCTCTAAGTACCGCCCAAAATACTTATCAGCATAAACACTCATACTATTCGTTGAGCGGAGGACCTGCCCTTTTCATAACCTCCAATCTCATCGTTTACTCGCAACAACAAGATAGTTATGTCCTTCTTTCGCCTCTGGAATTTACGGAGAACTGTAATCAATGGCCGGTTACCCCATAATACATCCTCTATCCCACCTCTTATCCTGATTGCATCAACCCTTTCATTTTGCACTTCTTTCAAACGTTCCCTCATGCCCACCACGTCATCCAGATGCATTCCACTCCCTTTCATTGTAATATTTCAACTGACCCCCCAAGTAACGTTGCAATCCAAATCTATACTGTCTTCCTTCTCTCCTCCCTTCTATAATATTCCTGGATTCTCTGATTCGCCTGACTATACCACCATTCAGTGATGTCCTCAACCCTCTTCCCATCCTGCCACTTTACATCCCACCATTCAGCAAAACGTTCACTACTATAATTACCTTGAAACAACCTCACATTCATCTTCCAATAGCTAGAAAATGTTTTCACAACACCCTGCCATTCTAACTCAACAAGCACTTCCCTATTATCTGAAAAACCTACATCCACACTCTGTACTTTCACCACATTTATAACCTTGGATACGTATATCCTGTCCAAACGGGCCTCATAACCCCTCCTCACAAAAGTGTGCTCAACCTGGTAACCATCACCCTGCACCACATCCACCACACCCACTACACTTAATACATCCCGCAAAACCCCCAGTTCACATCCCGTGCCCCTTGACTCAACATCATTTCTCCTTATTACGCAATTCCAATCGCCGCCAATAACAGTTATTTTTGGTAAACCTCACAGATGAAATACTAGCTCCTCACGAACAAATTCCTCTTTCATTTTCCTACAATTTACTGCTGGCAGATAAACACCTATAAAGCAAACCTTGTTCTCAACCCAAAACCCTTCTACTCTTAACCCCCGACCCCCACCCCCTCCAACCAGGTCATTAGACAGAAAGAGCTGGATTCTCGAACGCCTACAGCCACCCCACCCTTGAATCTTTCCGAGCTCCCTGCATACATCTGAAACACATTCAATTGTAATTCACACCCAAAATGGAAATTGTGCTCTTGTATAAAGCATAAATCAATGTTTAAACGCCTAAAAGTGACCTCTACCCATCTTTGCTTGACCTAAGACTTGAGGCCGTTAGCATTCATAGTAAGACACCTGAAGGATGCATAGGTGGCTTTCCTCTGTGCCTCAGCAGTTTCTGTACACTTGCCTTTACAACACCTACTTTTCCAACTCTATCCCTGTTTCTATCACCATCCATGTCAGCATACCTTTTACTCTCCTGTCCCACTTCCCTTCTCTTTACCACCCCCCCTTGGCACCCCTTGCCACCTCAACCCAAGTCTTCTTAGACCTCTGAGCAGGCATAAGGACATCGTCCCCTTCTGATCCACTCGGCCTCTTCCGAGACCTCTCAAAACTCTTCCATATCCTCATCCCTGTTATGGTGGTGCACCTCTACACCCACCACATGCACCGACAATGGAGAACTCTCTACCTCTTTCCCCACACACTGCCCTACAATGCTCGCCACAACCTCCCCAGACTACATCACCTGCCAAGACTTCCGCTTGTAATGACCTTATATCCAATGGGCTGTCCAACAGCTTCTGAAGAACCTCCAGGATTGGTACATCCAGACCCATATCCAACGCAGCGGGCCCTGTTGTCTCCACTCCTCCCGCAGGATCTTGACTCTCTGCAGCCAGCGGTATACTATGAACACAATCCTCCTCAACATCCACAATGTCACTACACTTTGCAGATGTTACCAAACTTATGTCCTTTTGACTCGTCACCACATCATCTACCTTCGTATCGTTGTCAGGTCATCGATATGGCTGATGGTTCTTCCTGCGGTCACAATCCATGGCCATATGACCCTCTGACCAACAGATATGACACATACACAGCTGTCCAGCATAGGTGACGTACACCTACGTGCGGAAGTCATCCATAACAACATAGGACGGTATTTGTCTCCTCAGGGTCATCTTTAACAAAAGAACCCTCAGGAAATCCGGCATAAATTCCTGTGACCATCGCCCAACAGAAGCCTCATGTATTATGCCATACTGTCCAGTTCTAAACCTGTACTCTCTAGAACGCAGGCGGGAGATACATTATTATATACACATGGAAAATTCTCGAGGGCTTAGTACCAAACTTGCACACAAAAATCACTCCCTACGAAAGCAAAAGACTCGGCAGGCGATGTAACATCCCCCAATGAAGAGCAGGGTGCCACTAGCACGTTGAGGGACAACACAAGTGTCAGGGCCCAAGATTGTTCAACTGCCTCCCAGCATATCATCAGGGATTACCAACAAACCCCTGGCTGTCTTCAAGCAGGCACTGGACAGGCACCTCAAGTCGGTACCTGATCAGCCGGGCTGTGGTTCGTACGTTAGACTGCTTGCGGCCAGCAGTAACAGCCTGGTTGATCAGGCTCTGGTCCAACAGGAGGCCTGGTCACAGACCGGGCCGCGGGGCGTTGACCCCTGAATTCTCTCCAGCGACACTCAAAGGTTATCACAAAAGCAGCGTCGTTTATATTTTCCAAATTCGAAAATTTTACTTGACCTTAGGTAAGTTAATTTATTTTAGCAATGGTGTCTGGGGAACACAAATTACAGGTACCTTGAAGTACATTACTCCTATTTAAACCCTAATAACAGAATAAAACCCAACACTAAGTTGTTGTCATTCACAGAAACCAACTTAATTAATAAAATTGGCTCTTTAAAACTTATACAACCTATCATCAAGGTATTGTTTTTTTCGAGGACAATAAATACATCAGCACTAAGTTTTTAAGGTTGACCACTAAATACATTATTCAGTTATTACACAGAAAACACCAGCACTTGCACCTACACAGCCTGAAGATAAACTGTTTCATCTATGAGTCAGTCAATAGCGATAAACTAATTGGGATTATATAGCAACTGTGAAATATAAGAAATTCAGAGTCGATTCACTTGAGAAGAATTTCTTCCATCAAGATCAAGAGTCACTCACCAGCATCAAGGCCAAATAATATCTTAAAAAATCAACCATTTCGAGATTAGAAGTGGTAAAATGGCACCAAGATAATGTGTTAATAACTGCAACCTTCTTGGTAGTAGTATATATGAGGCTTGAAATACTGATACAAACTCAGGTAGCGACTTTCACCAGTTATCACACTCAAACTATCTACAAATGTTATATATATCATTGTTCACAGACCAACACCTGCAAATATTAAAACAAATCTTGCTATATATACATGACACCAGAAATGAAAGACTGAAAAAAAAACATGGTACGGGCGGGGACTGAACTCGCGGGGACTAACCGCGAGTTCAAACCCCGCCCGTAGCGTGGTTTGTTTGCAATCGTGTTATTACGATTTCATGAGCCATGATGAAAGTTTGAAGCTTATCCAATAAGGCGTTTTCGATAGAGAAAAATATGCTTAAGACAAAGTTTTTCCGAGAATATTCTGAAAATAATCAAGTTTAAACTAGATTCACAAAAGAAACTATATTAAAAATATTTTTTTCGCAGGTTTTTCTCTAAATTTATATTCAGTTAAAAAATTTCTACACTCATTTAAAAAACTTAATTTTATGTTTCAAGATTTTTTTTTTCATAAAATTGCTTTAAAAAAATTTCAATTGGAAGATATACAGTTCCAAATCAATATAAGGAAATACTTCCCATCATAATTTTTTTGGTTATTTCACTGGAATAAGAAAATAATAAATTTAACAAATTGAAATCCTCAGAGCTCAAAGTCAGCATCAAACATTGTTCATAAAATCCACCAACGGAGAAAGTTTGAAGACGATCAGAAAAGGCATTCGAGTAAATGATCAGATTCAAACGATTCCAAACTTTGTAGTAATTTCAAGATTATTTCAAATTTACACTTACTAATAATAAACTTATGGCTTGTCATCATTCATATAAAATGATTCATTATATTTTTTTTCCTTTCAGAAAAACAATTTTAGTTATTAAATATAAATAAACCACTTTATTTTCAATAAAATTCGGAAATCGGGTCTTTTGGTAGCCAATAAGAGGGAGAACATTGTGTTCAGTAAATCACACGAGTGGTGACAGTTTGAAGCCGATTAGAAGAGTAATTCTCTAGTTATGGCAGTTTACAATGATTAGAAGTTTCATTAACCATTTTTTAAATATTGATAAATTGACGCACACACAAAATTTAAGGTGCACTTTCAAGGTGGTCAGCTGCGTCAGGGTGGTCAGCTGCGTCAGGTGGTCAGCTGCGTCAGGTGGTCAGCTGCGTCAGGGTGGTCAGCGCGTGGGTAGCGCGTCAGGGTGGTCAGCTGCGTCAGGTGGTCAGCTGCGTCAGGGTGGTCAGCTGCGTCAGGGTGGTCAGCTGCGTCAGGGTGGTCAGCTGCGTCAGGGTGGTCAGCTGCGTCAGGGTGGTCAGCTGCGTCAGGTTGGTCAGCTGCGTCACGCATTAAACACCGAAGAAGTTCCCAAGAGGACACTGCTAATGATTTTTTGTTATATATTACATCTTAACAATGAAAAACAAGACACTTGGGGATGGAAATCTTAAGCTCCTGCATTGTCAGGAGCTATGCAATGTTGCAAAACAGCAACAGATAAGACGGAAAATTCTCTGAAGACAGATGGTTTCAGTGATACCTTCTGCCTGGCCTCAGAAAATTTGTATCTGTTTTTATCATAACTAAGCACTAAAACCGTAAGAGTCATACAGCTCTGCCCTGCTATCTGTTGATGTCTTGCAACAATGCATTGTTCGTGACGACGCACGAGAGTGCGAAACATCTAGAGCGAAACACTTCCATCTGCATGTGGCTTCTGCATTATATTACATATAAAATGATCAACTCTACACCTACACAGCTGAATTTCACTGTCGACGGCGAATTAAGAGGCAGCTTTATGAATGTTTGAAGCTGTATACCTGGAGAGGTTTCTGGGGATAACGCCCCATGGCCCGGCCTGTGACCAGGCCTCGCCGGCCTGTGACCAGGCCTCGCCCGGCCTGTGACCAGGCCTCGCCCGGCCTGTGACCAGGCCTCGCCCGGCCTGTGACCAGGCCTCGCCCGGCCTGTGACCAGGCCCGCCCGGCCTGTGACCAGGCCTCCCCGGCCTCAGCCTCGCGTGACCAGGCCTCGCCGGCCTGTGACCAGGCCCGCCCGGCTGTGCCAGGCCTCGCCCGCCTGTGCCAGGCCTCGCCCGCCTGTGACCAGGCCTCGCCCGGCCTGTGACCAGGCCTCGCCCGGCCGTGACCAGGCCTCGCCCGGCCTGTGCCAGGCCTCGCCGGCCGTGCCAGTCGCCGCGTGCCAGGCCTCGCCGCTGTGGCCAGGCCTCGCCCGGCCTGAACGAAGGAAGTTGTTTCAACAGGTTGAGTCAGTAACGACGTGCACTTGTTTATTGTTCCATTAATCTGGTTCTAGTAACACTACACAAGCCTTGAAAATTGCAAGCATATCTGATGAGGCTTCTCGCATTATCAATGAAAAACGAAAAGTTGGAATTAAAAAAAATGAAAATCACTTAAAAATTCCCTCTGAGGATATCTGATAATAAACATTATAAGGTTATCTTGTGACATCCTACACACTGCAACACTATATCTACTGTATGATTTTATCCACATAACACTTTGTGCATTACACTTGACACTATATCACTCACTGTATTACTAACACTTAACACGTAATATAGCGCACTGTAGCACACACATGCGGTCACTACCTCACCCAACACTAAACTGATCACAGTCACTGCCATGTGAGGTTGAGGCAGAGCCACTGAACCAGCTCTCTCAGAACCACTGGTTCACCTGTCAAGTGTTTTGTCATATTTCTCTAACGCCGCTGTTAGTGGTCAAGAGATATATCTGGAACTTATATGAAAATAGTTTATATATTATCAGTTCATTTTTTTATTTATATTACGATTCTTAATATAAATAACTATAGCTGGATACCAGAAATTCCTCACTGACCAAAGAACTCAATAAAATTTTCATGTCTGACTCCACTAATGAGTCACACTCACCCGTGACGTCAACTCAAGTGTTGTACCTAACATATGATCTAGTGTTTAAGCTCTGGCTATATGTCTATGCGACACTTAGTGGGTTGTATTTCTCCCATAGTATATACATGCTGAGGCATTAGTCCTTATTGTAGTGATTGTATTAATTATGACTGTTAGTGGACAGTTTACCAAGCAGCCTATATGACCATAATGTAGATGATAGGTTTTAAACTTCAAGGAACCAAACTTTGCTATAGGCTTCAAGAGAATGTATATACGAAACAGTGCATTTTTCTCGAATTATATATGCGAAGAGTATATTTCAAATGAAATTTTAGGAATGAAAGTATTTTTGTCGGTAGTTTTTGAGCCCCATTAACCAACCAACTTAATACATGATTAAAAAATGAGAGACTGACGGACTGATAACGTCAAAACTGCAAAGTCATGAAGATCGGGGAAGGGCAAAGAAGATCGCAGACAGAGTATAGGCTAGGTGGCCAAAGACTGCAATCCTCACTCAAGGAGAAAGCTCTTCGGGTGAGTATAACACCAAACACGTCTCCGGATGCACACATCAACCAGGTAACTGCTGCAGCATATGGGCGACTTGCGAACCTGAGAATAGCGTTCTGATACCTTAGTAAGGAATTGTTCAAGACACTGTACACCGTGTACGTCAGGCCCATACTAGAATATGCAGCACCAGTTTGGAACCCGCACCTGGTCAAGCACATCAAGAAATTAGAGAAAGTGCAAAGGATGCGACAAGGTTAGTTCCACAGCTAAGGGAAATGTCCTACGAAAAAAGGTTAAGGAAAATCGGCCTGACAACACTGGAGGACAGGAGGGTTAGGGAAGATATGATAACGACATACAAAATACTGTGTGGAATAGACAAGGTGGATAGACAGGATGTGCCAGAAAGGTGACACAGAAACAAGGGGTCACAATTAGAAGTTGAAGTATTTCATCAGCCATAGAGCAGTGAGGAAGTGGAATAGTCTAGCTAGTGACGTAGTGGAGGCAGGAACCATACATAGATTTAAGACGAGGTATGATAAAGCTCATGGAGCATGCAGAGAGAGGACCCAGTAGCCATCAGTGAAGAGGAGGGGCCAGGAGCTGAGTCTCGACCCCTCTAACCACAATTAGGCGAGTACACACACACACACACACACACACACACACACACACACACACACACACGCAGATGATGTGAAATTAATGAAGAGAATCACATCGGATGAAGACCAAGCAGGACTTCAGAGAGACCTGGTCAAGCTTGACATCTGGTCTAGCAACTGGCTTCTCGAATTTAATGCCACCAAATGCAAAGTCATGAAGATCGGAGAAGGGCAAAGAAGACCGCTGACAGAGTACAGGCTAGGTGGACAAAGGCTGCAAACTTCATCAAAGGAGAAAGACCTTGGGGTGAGTATGACGCCAAGCACGTCTCCGGAAACACACATCAACCAGATAACTGCAGCAGCATATGGGCGACTGGCAAACCTAAGATTAGCGTTCCGTTACCTTAACAAGGAATCGTTCAAGACAAGGCTAGTTCCACAACTCAGGGAACTGTCCTATGAAGAAAGGACTAACAACCCTGGAGGACAGAAGGGTTAGAGGAGACATGAGAACGACATACAAAATACTGCGGGGAATCGACAAGGTAGATAGTGACAGGAAGAGCAGAGACCCAGTAGCGGACAGCTAAGAGGCGGGGCCAGGAGCTGAGTCTCGACCCCTGCAACCACAATTAGGTGAGTACGCATATAGATAACGACATAGAAAATACTGCGAGGAATAGCGCACAAGGAGCTCGTTCAGGTTTTCCCATTACTTGTGTTGCTCTTGGTAACAAAGCTCTCCTCTGCCACCTTGCATCTTGTTGTCAAGTAATCCATCATTCTTGGTAACAAAGCTCTCCTCTGCCACCTTGCATCTTGTTGTCAAGTAATCCATCATTCTTGGTAACAAAGCTCTCCTCTGCCACCTTGCATCTTGTTGTCAAGTAATCCATCATTCTTGGTAACAAAGCTCTCCTCTGCCACCTTGCATCTTGTTGTCAAGTAATCCATCATTCTTGGTAACAAAGCTCTCCTCTGCCACCTTGCATCTTGTTGTCAAGTAATCCATCATTCTTGGTAACAAAGCTCTCCTCTGCCACCTTGCATCTTGTTGTCAAGTAATCCATCATTTCGTTTACTGATTTCCTACCAATTCTCTTTCCCCCTGCCCAGTGGTCTGTCATTTTCCCTTTTCAGCTTTTCCTGGGCACTGTTGTGCTCTGTTAAGACTTCTTCGTATTGCATTGTTCTGTGTGTGTGTACTCACCTATTTGTGGTTGCAGGGGTCTAGACTCAGCTCCGGGCCAAGCCTCTTCATTGATCACTACTGGGTCCTCCTCGTCTTAAAACTATGTGTGGCTCCTGCCACCACTACATCACTTGCCAGACTATTTCACTTCATGACAACTTTATGACTGAAGAAATAATTCCTAACATCCCTTTGACTCATCTGAGTCTTCAACTTCCAATTGTGACCCCTTGTTTCTGTGTATCCTCTCTGGAACATCCTGCCTTTGTCCATCTCACCTATTCCTCGCAGTATTTTGTATGTCGTTATAATGTCTCCCAAACCCTCCTATTCTCTAGTGTCGTCAGGCCGATTTCCCTTAACCTTTCTTCGTGGGACAATCCCCTTAGATCTGGAACTAGCCTTGTTGCAAACCTTTGCACTTTTTCTAATTTCTTGACGTGCTTGACCAGGTGCGGGTTCCAAATTGGTGCTGCATACTCCATTATGGGCCTGATGTAAACGGTGTACAGATTCTTGAACGATTCCTTACTGAGGTATCGGGATGCTATTCCCAGGTTTGCCAGGAGCCCATATGCCTCAGCAGTTATATGGTTGATGTGTGCTTCTGTAGACGTGATCAGAATTATACTCACCCCAAGATATTTCTCCTTGAGTGAGGTTTGCAGTCTTCGGCCACCTAAAATATACTCCGTCTGCGGTCTTCTTTGCCCTTCCCCGATCTTCATGAATTTGCATTTGGCGGGGTTAAATTCGAGAAGCCAGTTACTGGACAACGCATCCAGCCTGTCCAGGTCTCTTTGTAATCCTGCCTGATCCTCATTTGATTTAATTCTCCTCATTAACTTCACCTCATCTGCGAACAGGGACACTTCTGAGTCTATCCCTTCCATCATGTCATTCACATATATCAAAAATAGCACTGGTCCAATGACTGACCCCTGTGTGACACCGCTCGTCATAGGCGCCCACTTTGACACTTCATCACGTACCATGACTCGTTGTTGTCTCCCTGTCAGGTATTCTCTAATCCATTACAGTGCCCTTCCTTCATACATGCCTGAACCTCTAGCTTCGGCATTAATCCCTTGTGAGGAACTGTGTCGACGGCCGTCTTGCAGTCCAAGAAAATGCACTCAATCCACCTCTCTCTTTGGTGTCTTACTTCTGTTACCTTGTCATTAAACTCCAGAAGGTCTGTGATACAGGCTTTGCCTTCCATGAACCCATCCTGGTTATTGTTTATATTCTTGTTCCGTTCCATGTGCTCGACCGCTCTCCTCTGGATAATCTTCTCCATGACTTTGCATACTATACAAGTCAGTGACACTGTCCTATTGTTTAGCGCCTCGTTTCTGTCTCCTTTCTTAAAAATAAGACTAAATTTGCCGTCTTCCATACCTCAGGTAGTGGCCCAGTTTCAAGGGATGTGTTGAAAATTGTGTTTAGTGGCACACACAGCGTCTCTACTCCCTCCCTAAGGACCCACGGAGAGATGTCCGGTCCCACCGACTTTGAGGTATCAAGGTCACCTTCTCCTCGGTTGTGTGTATTTCATCCAACACTTGTTGGTATATCCCTAGTTGGTGTACCCCTCTGTTCTGTCTTCCCAGAGTCCTTTCTGTTTCCACACATACTTGGTCGGTTTTTGTGAGATACTCACCTTCTTTTCTCAGCCTGATTTCCTGATCCATGACTGTTATTACAATATTCACTACCTGGAGTCTACCTGGAGAGAATTCCAGGGGTCAACGCCCCCGCGGACCGGTCTGTGACCAGGCCTCCTGTTGGACCAGAGCCTGATCAACCAGGCTGTTACTGCTGGCCGCACGCAGTCCAACGTACGAACCACAGCCCGGCTGATCAGGTACCGACTTGAGGTGCCTGTCCAGTGCCTGCTTGAAGACAGCCAGGGGCTTGTTTGTAATCCCCCTCACACTTATTGTGTTGTCCCTCAACGTGCTAGTGGCACCCCTGCTCTTCATTGGGGGAATGTTACATCGCCTGCCGAGTCTTTTGCTTTCGTACGGAGTGATTTTTGTGTGCAAGTTTGGGACTAAGCCCTCGAGAATTTTTCATGTGTATATAATAATGTATCTCTCCCGCCTCCGTTCTAGAGAGTACAGGTTTAGGAACTTCAAGCGTTCCCAGTAGTTGAGGTGGTTTATCGCACTTATGCGTGCGGTGAAGGTTCTCTGCACATTTTCAAGGTCAGCAATTTCACCCGCCTTGAAAGGTGCAGTTAGTGTGCAGCAATATTCCAGCCTAGATAGAACAAGCGATCTGTAAAGTGTCAACATGGGCTTGGCATCCCTGGTTTTGAAGGTTCTCATTATCCATCCTGTCATTTTTCGAGCAGATGCAATTGCTACATTGTTATGGTCCTTGAAGGTGAGATCCTCTGACATGATCACTCCCAGGTCTTTGACATTAGTTTTTCGCTCTATTGTGTGGTTGGAATTAGTTTTGTACTCCGATGAGATTTTAATTTCTTCACGTTTTCCGTATCTGAGTAATTGAAATTTCTCATCATTGAACTTCATATTGTTTTCTGCAGCCCATTTAAAGATTTGGTTTATGTCTGCTTGGAGTCTTGCAGTGTCTTCAACGGTGGACACTGTCATACAGATTCGGGTGTCATCTGCAAAGGAAGACACAGCACTGTGGCTTATATCACTGTCAATGTCTGATATGAGGATGAAGAATAGGATGGGATCAAGTACTGTGCCTTGTGGAACAGAGCTTTTCACAGTAGCTGCATCAGACTTTACTCTGTTGACTACTACTCTTTGTGTTCTACGTGTTAGGAAATTATAGATCCATCTACCAACTTTTCCTGTTATGCCTTTATCACGCATTTTGTGTGCTATTACACCATGGTCACACTTGTCAAAGGCTTTTGCAAAATCTGTGTATATAACATCTGCATTCTGTTTATCTTCTAGAGCATCCAGGACCTTGTCGTAGTGGTCCAGTAGTTGGGACAGACAGGAGCGGCCTGCTCCTGTTACTAGTGTTGTAATATGGGAGAGTTCGGGGATTACAGATAAGCATTCAAATTTATAATATTTACTATAGCATATTTTAGTATAAAAACAAAGAATCTTTGGTATTCAATATCACAATAGATTACAATAACGTAGTCATGACCCTACCTACCCCGTGTCACATGACTCTACCATTCTTATTGTCATGACAAGCCTACTTCTCCGTGTCACCAGACACCCTTGACTCTGTTACGACACGCCTTCTCTCAGTGTCACACGACACGCCTTCCCTACCGTGTCACACGACATCCTTTTCCCTGTGTCATAACACGCCTTCTCATTGTCATACGACACTCTTTTCTCTGTGTCATGAACGCCTTCTCTGCGATAGACATTGCCTTTCCAACAGGGTTACACGACACTCCCTTCTCTGTGTCTCACACGACACTCCCTTCTCTGTGTCTCACACGACACTCCCTTCTCTGTGTCTCACACGACACTCCCGTTTCTGTGTCTCACACGACACGCCCTTCTCTGTGTCTCACACGACACTCATATGCTAGTCAACAGGAAACGAAGTCCAGCAGGTGTGTGCCAAGCCAACAGGAAACGAAGTTCAGCAGGTGTGTGTCGCCAGCAGGAAACGAAGTCCAGCAGGTGTCAGATGAACTAACTGAGTGAGGCCATCAAGCGACTCTGAGGCCTCAAAACTCAGTGGTCTCTCATGCAGGGGTGAACTCTAAGGCCTGTCACCAGCAGTTGTAGTTTTCTGAATACTGTTTAAAGCCTAGTTGTCACCAGCAGGTGTTGTCTGTGAGAGTCTGGTGAAAACACTATCCGTCATCAGGCCGGCTCAACAGTCCCCACATTGGGTTTGATGACGTACCCAGTGGTACTGATGGCCGGCAGGTTAGCTACCTAACCACCATTTCGGACAGAAACCGTAACAACTGTTGCCTTCCTTCTGATGTGGCTATACATCAATTTCGGGTCAGACTTAACTTTCGATGCTATGTTGTTTTCGTACTGTCGCTGGGCCTCTCTCCTTATCTGTGCATACTCGTTTCTGGCTCTTCGACTAATTTCTTTTATTTTCCTTCTGTACATTTTCCATTCTCCAGTGCACTTAGTTTTTGCCTCCCTACACCTTCGGGTAAACCAAGGGCTCGTTCTGGTCTTCCCATTATTTCTGTTGCCCTTGGGAACAAACCTTACCTCTGCCTTCTTGCAATTTGTTGTTATGTATTCCATCATTTCGTTTACTGACTATCCTATCAATTCTCTTTCCCACTGAACCTTATGCAGGAAGTTTCTCATATCTGTGTAGTCAACTATTTTATAGTTTGGCTTTTCCCATTCAACTCCTGTTACCCTCTCCACTTGCAACCGTACTATGTATTCAAAGGTCAGAACCATGTGATCACTAGCTCCAAGGGGCCTTTCATTTGTGATGTCCTCAATGTCCGAGCTACTCACCATAAACACGAGGTCCAGTCTTGCTGGTTCATCCTCCCCTCTCTCTCTCTGGTAGTGTCCCTAATATGTTGAAGTATGAGGTCTTCCAGTACCACATCCATCATTTTGGCTCTTTATGTTACGGGATCCCGATGTGGCTCCATGTTTTCTCAATCAATCTCCCTGTGGTTGAAATCGCCCATAACCAGAAACTTTGCTCTACTCGAGTGAGCTCATCTGGCCACCTCAGCTAGTTTGTCTGCGGTCTTCCTTGCCCTTCCTCGATCTTCATGGCTTTGCATTTAGCGGAGTTAAACTCGAGAAGCCAGTTGCTGGACCACGTATCCAGCCTGTCCAGGTCTCTTTGTAATCCTGCCTGATCCTCATCTGATTTAATTCTCCTCATTAACTTCACATCATCTGCGAACAGGGACACTTCTGAGTCTATCCCTTCAATCATGTAATTCACATATACCAAAACTAGCACTGGTCCTAGAACTGACCCTTTTGGGACCGCGCTCGTCACAGGCGCCCACTATGATACATCTTCACGTACCATGACCCGTTGTTACCTCCCTGTCAGGTATTCTCTGATCCATTGCAGTGCCCTTCCTGTTATACACGCCTTCTTGCAGTCCAAGAAAATGCAATCAACCCACCCCTTTTTCTCGTGTCTTACTTCTGTTACTTTGTCATAGAACTCCAGAAGGTTTGTGACACAGGATTTGCCTTCCATGAATCCGTGCTGGTTGTCATTTATAATCCTGTGCCGTTCCAGGTGCTCCACCATTCTCCTGATAATCTTCTCCATGACTTTGCACACTATACACGTAAGTGACGCTGGTCTATAGTTTAGTGCCTCGTTTCTTTCTCCTTTCTTAAAAATAGGAGCTACATTTTCCTTCTTCCATACCTCAGGTAGCTGCCCAGTTTCAAGGGATGTGTTGAATATTGTGGTTAGTGGCACACACAGTATCTCTGCTCCCTCTCTAAGGACCCACGGGGAGACGTTGTCCGGTCCTATCGCCTTTGAGGTATCAAAGTCACTGAGCAACTTCTTCACCTCCTCCTCAGTTGTGTGTATGTCATCCAACACTTGGTATATTCCTTGTTGGTGTCCCACTCTGTACTGTCTTCCCAGAGTCCTTCCTGTCTCTACTGTAAATACCTCCTTAAATCTCGTGTTGAGCTCCTCACATACATCTTGATCGTTTCTTGTGAGTTCCCCACCTTCTTTCCTCCGCCTGATCCCCTGGTCTTTGACTGTTGTCTTCCTCCTAATGTGACTATACAGCAGTTTCGGGACAAACTTGACTTTCGATGCTATGTCATTTTCCTACTGTTGCTGGGCCTCCCTCCTTATCTGTGCATACTCATTTCTGGCTCTACAACTAATCTTCTTATTTTCCTGGGTCCTTTGCCTTCGGTACTTTTTCCATTCTCTAGTGCACTTAGTCTTTGCCTCCCTGCACCTTTGGGTAAACCAAGTGCTCGTTCTGGTCTTCCCGTTACTTCTGTTGCCCTTGGGGACAAACCTCTCCTCTGCCTCTTTGCATTTGGTTGGCACATATTCCATCATTTCTTTTACTGGTTTTCCTGCCAATTCTCTCTCCCACTGAACCTCCTGCAGGTTTTTCAGTTCATCTTCTAAGCACTGTATCTTAGCTTCAGCTGTTTTAGCTTGTAGCTCCCACTTCCTGCTCTCTGCAGCTATCCTCTCCTCCATTTCCATCCTAAGCTCTACTAGCTTCCTTCCCCACTCTTCCTCCCTTTTAGTGAGCTCTGCTTCCCAAGCTTCCCTCCCAGGCTCATCCACCAGATCTCTTGTTGTCATCCCTTTTCTTGGGTAGCCCATTTTACCACAGAACGAAGCTTATGTTTTTTCAGAGTGAGTGTGTGTATGTGTAAGAGAGAGAGAGAAGAGAGAGATAGATAGATAGAGAGAGAGAGAGAGAGAGAGAGAGAGAGAGAGAGAGAGAGAGAGAGAGAAAGAGAAATTTTATAGCATGGGAGTGAGTGTGAGTGTGGTGAGAGTGAGTGAGAGAGTGTGAGTGAGAGTGGTAATGAGAGAGTGTGAGGGAGTGTGAGTGAACTGGTTATGCATGGGGGAGAAGAGGAGGGGGAGAGAGGTGAAAGAAGTACCCGGGGGTGCTGGGAGATTGGGGAAAGGGTAGGGAGAGATGGGGAGATGGATGGAAGGTGAGGAGGAAGAGAGAGAGGGAGGGAGGGAGGGGGAGAGAGAGAGAGGAAGGAGAGAGAGAGAGGAAGGAAAGAGAGAGGGGGAGAGAGAGGAGAGGGAGAGAGAGGAGAGAGGAGAGAGAGGAGAGGGGAGATAGAGGGAGGAGAGGGAGAGGGAATGAGAGAGAGGGAGATGGAGAGAAAGAAAGTGCTAGGGGAAGGGGGAGAGGGATGGAGTGGTGGTGTGAGGGAGTGGGGAGGGCAAGTGAGGAGGGAGAGAGAGGGTGATATAAGAAGAGAGAGAGAGATAGAATGAGGGCGATAGAGATAGAACAAGGGAGATAGAGAAAGAAAGAGGGAGATAGAGATAGAAAGAGGGAGATAGAGAGAGGAGAGTAAGGAGGGAGCAGGGGGAGGGGAAGGGGGGGTTAGTGGTCAGTTTTCGTAGTTTTAACTGCTCATGTGCATGTGCATACGCACACTTGTGTATGTGCATGTGTGTGCACTTCCTCACTACCTTGATTTAAATAAAATATTTCACACTGACTGACCTGCTGGGTTATCCTAGGTTCTCTACACGTATGCTGCTGTGTGATAGCCTATCACTGTACTCGTGTATACCTGAATAACTTTACTTATTGAATAAACAATGTTAGTGTATTCTACTGATCTTAGCACCTGCGTGTGCACTCATGTGCCTTGTGGTCCTACTTAAACCTCCACAGTTCCTCTCCTCTACTAAGTGTTAGTGCTCTAGATATGATAGTCAGCTCTCTAGAACAGCGATAATGACCTTCAGCTATCAGTAATTCAGGGCCGGACTCAGCTCCCTCATACTACCACAAAAAGGCTATGTACTTTACTCTGGTTGAAGCTGACGTTTGGCACCCTCATGCGCGATGCGTCACGATGCGCGATGCTTTGCAATTTGGCTTCACAATTTGGCTCCTGCTTCCTCTTCTGTTTCTTCGACTATATTCCCTGTATACACTGCACACTAACTTGTCTGGATTGAATTTTGGTATTGGGATGTGGCAATACTACCTGCACTCTCCCTAGGCCTAATGGGCTTCCCCTCTCTCTCATGTCACTGATTTCAATTTCTTTAATGTAACTGTTAGCGCTTCTATTTGATTATAATAATAATAATAATTTAATGTAACTGTGACCTTCACCTCCTTTTTCTGATTGGGGACAGGTCATGTATCACTTCTCAGGTTGTTGTGTGTGTGTGTGAGTGTGTACTCACCCAATTGTACTCACCTAATTGTGGTTGCAGGGGTCGAGACTCAGCTCCTGGCCCCGCCTCTTCGCTGTCCGCTACTGGGTCTCTGCTCTCCCTGCTCCATGAGCTTTATCATACCTTGTCTTAAAACTATGTATGGTTCCTGCCTCTACTATATCTTTCTCTAGACTATTCCACTTCCTGACTACTCTGTGGCTGAAGAAATGCTTCCTAACATTCCTTTGACTCATCTGAGTCTTCAGCTTCCAGTTGTGTCCCCTTGTTTCTGTGTTCCCTCTCTGGAACATCCTGTCACTGTCTACCTAGTCGATTTCCTGCAGTATTTTGTATGTCGTTATCATGTCTCCTCTGACCCTTCTTTCCTCCAGTGTTGTTAGTCCTATTTCCCTCAGCCTTTCTTCATAGGACAGACCCCTGAGTTGTGGAACTAACCTTGTCGCAAACCTTTGCACTTTCTTTCTAGTTTCTTTATGTGTTTGACCAGTTGTGGGTTCCAGACTGGTGCTGCATATTCTAGTATGGGCCTGACGTACACGGTGTACAGTGTCTTAAACGAGTCCTTGTTAAGGTAACGGAACGTTAATCTTAGGTTTGCCAGTCGCCCATATGCTGCCGCAGTTATCTGGTTGATGTGTGCCTCCGGAGACATGCTTGGCGTTATACTCACCCCAAGGTCTTTCTCCTTTTCTGAGGTTTGTAGCCTTTGTCCGCCTAGCCTGTACTCTGTCAGCGGTCTTCTTTGCCCTTCTCCGATCTTCATGACTTTGCATTTGGTGGGATTGAACTCGAGAAGCCATTTGCTAGACCAGATGTCAAGCTTGTCCAGGTCTGTTTGAAGTCCTGCTTGGTCCTCTTCCGATGTGATTCTCCTCATTAATTTCACATCATCTGCGAACAGAGACACTTCTGAGTCTATCCCATCTGTCATGTCATTTACATATACCAAGAATAACACTGGTCCTAGGACTGACCCTTGCGAAACGCCGATCGTCACAGGCGCCCACTGTGATACCTCATCACGCACCATGACCCGTTGTTGCCTCCCTGTGAGGTATTCTCTGATCCATTCCAGTGCCCTTCCTGTTATACGTGCTTGTTATTCCAGCTTCTTTACTAATCTCATGTGAGGAACTGTGTTGAAGGCCTTCCTGTGTAATAAAGTAACCCCTTCCCTGATTAAATGGGTCACATGTGGTGTATAAATTTTTAGTGATGAGCTTCAGAAAATTTTCATTATTATTATTATTAATATTGTGATTATTACTATTTATGTAGATGGTGCTATAAAACAATTCCACTTCATTCCCACCCTCGCATTCTGTTGCTCTGTTAGTGTATGTTCCAATATGTTTTCTCTAGAATTTTTGCTAATCTGTAATATAGCGTATAACATTAATTTTCTTTGTGTCTGATTATTTTTCTAGTATTAGTATTCATTGTAATAATTATTGTGAGTAGAAATAAGGTTTATAGAGGCAAGTTGACCTTCTTGTGTAGAAATTTGTAAAGAGTTTGTGTACATGAGAGGGAGTTCTATTCAAAACAAGGGAGGGAACACGCGGAAGAGTTCCCCTATCCACTCTCACACCTTTGTCAGCTTAAGAAGCCTTTTTCAACTTCTCATATTGATTATACTGCTGCTAACAAGTGAGTTCATAATCTGTGTTGAAGGAGATAAGTAGAGAAGATCAAATATTGTTACAATGCAGTCTTTTTGTGTTATAGCCATTGGAGGAACAAACCTCCAGCCGGCATATCTTGTATCACTCTAAGAAAAGGCCTATTAACTGTGTATACCTTGTAACTTGCCTTATTATGATAGTTAAATGATACCTGTATATTGTATGATTATAGTAAATTGTAAGAATAATGATAATTTAAGGTGTAATGACTAGTATTTTTGACCATGTGACCTACCCTAATACTTCTTATTTCTAACCTATAACTTTCCTAACCTATCTTTTATGCTAATACTCTTTTACTAAATATCTACTACTTATGTTTAACTATGTTTATTTTCTGTAAATTGCCTGTCATATGTAGCTGAACTTAACCTAGCTTATATATGTTTTTACTATTTTTGTACCACTATTTTATTTTCCTCTGTCTTATTCATACTAGCCTATGTTTCATGTTTATTCTGTGTATAACATATATGTTCATTCTTTTTTTTGTGTATTATAATTGTGTTAAGTTATACTGTTTGTTTACTGTATTTCAGCTGTCTTATTTTTATGTAAAATCTTGAATTGTTTTTGATATGCCATTTTTTATTGTTTTCATAATTTGTTAATTATATTCCATTCTTATATTTTTTTTCAAGATCTTGTTTTGTTTGTAGAAGTTCTTGTTTGTGTATTTTGTGACTAAACCTGAAAACTGTCTGTAGGTTTAGCAGCAACCAGGCACCCCCCAAAGATATGCCTCCAAAGTAGGAGAGATCCACCAGAGACACTGATGAGAGGAGAGTGCTAGAGAGACCTTGAACACTATAGTCCTGGAGGATCAGACCAGCCTTGTAATCTGGGATTTGGAAGGTCTCAGGAGTATCCCAAAGCAGGAATGTATCAAGACTATTTAAACCTCAGTATGGAAAGTAATGGAGTCCCTTGGGAATTATGTGGGGAGGTGGTTTTGACAGCAGTAAGCCAGTCCTGCTAATAAGATTTAAGTATCTGTTGCTAGAATTTTTTTTTGTGTTAATACTTTAAGATACCCCTGCAATGTGTTTATTAAATTGTAAGTGGTCTTACCTGGGTATGTTTTACTTCCCCCTTTGAGCCAGGTATATAAGGTCCATGTGTCAGAGACTAAATATAAATACCTATTGATGTTATTATTTTTTTCTGTGGAGAGTCAAGCCTCTGATAAGGTGCCTACTGCTCGTGTTTTCAGGCCATGCTACCCTAAGAGCCAGTACTTATCAGGACCCCCTATCTTATTATAACTATCCTGTATTATTTATCACTGGGTTTTCTCCTGCTCTAACCCAAACTCCATGTTCTCCTCCCTTCTCCTATGACTATCGTTTCTTTTATCCCTTCCACTATTAAAAGAGCAGGTGGTGGCAGCATTCTCCCATATTCTAGTAATGTTCCCTTTTTATTTGATCTCTATATTCTCATATTTTTTTGTCCACTCCGAGTCTCTACCTGAGGGAACAGACAATATGGCATCGTCTGGTGTCCTGTCGACCCCAGGGTGGGGTTGGGGTGGTAGCTGCATTTCACTGGTGGCAGCGGTGGGATTTTTTTTCTTGCTTGACTCTCTCCGAAAAGCTTGGAATAGGGATAACGTACGGAATATGGGCAGATATACTATGTCTCAAAGGGAGAAAGTACAAATTAGGGAATTGCAGAGACCCCGGGAAAGGGGAGACTATCCCCTGGTACAAATGATGGCAGATAGATATCCCATGCAGCTCAGAGGGTTAACTGAGAATAATTTCAGAGTTATAAACTCAAGCCCTTTTAACCCCACTTTTGTCCCTAGGAGGGCGAGGAGTACCACTTTACATATTAAGGATATAGCAATGTTAGAACTGAATGATTTGAGTCGATTGGAGGGAAATATGTGTAAGAGAACATTCTTTAATCAAGTACAAGCTATTTCCGATGACCCGGAGGAGAGAGTATTTATTGCCCTCTAGGATGGATAAGGAATTGAGGTTATTTATAGATTCTCGGCTAGAAGAGAACCCAGAGATGAGGTCTCTAGAAGGGATAGAGGCTATGGTAAACCAAGAGTTCCAGGGTCCGGAGAGTTTGGCCGAGGCTATGAAGAGACTTTACCAGTTACAATATGACCTAGAGGATGACCCTAGAAGATTTGCCCAAGAATTTAAAATTAAATATCAAGCTGTTGTTCGCTCTTTTCCTAGGGGGGAAAAGGCAAACCCCATTACCATATTGAAACATGTTATGATAAAGAACCTTAGCTTGGAAGAAAGGGAAAGGTTAAGTATGTTTACCATTGAAGATTCGGGTGAGGATCTGTTTATTTCTGAGGTGGAGCGGATGAGGGCTGACCGGCTATTGATGGTCAATAAGGTACAGGCTAGGGAAGGAAAGAAGCCTGTAGATATGGAGCCAAAGTCACCCAATAGCAGCTACCCATGCAGATATTGTAAAAATGGTGCAGTACATATGATACAAAATTGCCCTAGAAAACCAATTCCTGGTAGCTGTTTTGACTGCCTACAGCTAGGTCACAGGCAAGAATTGAGCTGCCCAGAGCGGACCACCGCTGGTCAGTCCAGATACTATGGACCACCTGGGTATCCATCCGGTTATGGGCCTCAGCTAATGTTTCTCCGCCATTCAGTCCCCCACTCTTTAACACCCCCCCACCATTTAGCAGACGCAACCCAGATCAATGACTAGGTAATAGTAATGTATCTGATTGCCTCGGAATCCCATCCATGGCAATCATGTCTAGTCACATCTCAGGTGAAGCAGTAAAGGAAGAAGTTAGGTTATCTGCAAAGAATAGCCCAGAAAAGGAGAGGGTAGCAATAAGAGTAAATAGAATAACCGATACTCCGGTTATCTCCATAAGAGTAACTGATGCTAATGTAACTGCTCTGGTAGATACAGGTAGTACAGTTACCCTAATTTCACAGAGAACTCTGCAGGCCATAGGGGTGAAACAAGAACAGATCAGACGATGCACTAAGGTGTTGCAGTCTTACTCGGTCACCATCTTGAAGTGAAGGGTTCAGTACTTTTGAGGGGCATGTTTGCCCACAGATAAAGTTTCATCATTTATTTATTATTGTGTCTGATAAATATATGGCTGTAGATGTTCTGTTAGGTGCAGATCTGATAGCCAGGGCACCCTTTGTGTGGGATGCCGAGCAAGATAAGATTCAGTGGGGAACGCAGGAGTACCCTTTAGAAAATTACGCTATTGTCAAGCGATTGACCAAAGTTCAGATGATTAAGAGTAAGGGAGAAGAACAGATAAATTATGTCCAGATTAGAAAAACGTTAGAAATTGAACCATACAATGGAACTGACCTGTCAGTGGGAAGTTTGAAACCACAAACCTTATATTTAGTTGAAAGGCCTCGCACATTGAAAGGTGAAAAGAAAGTTTTAAGTGTACCCGCTATGGTGTGTATGTCTGATGATGAAGGTCAAGTGTCCATACCCCTTAGGAAGCGGAACCGTAGAAGGTTGAGAATTAAGCCTGGGACAATCATTGCTCACTATATGCCCCTGGATGATAATCAAGTAGAATATAAATCATTGTTTGATGATGAAGGGTACGGTAAGAGGAAAAACACTGTACGATGGCTTGTATGGAATTATGTTAAGGTTAAGTTATGCCCTACTCATTATGAAGTTTTCAAGAATTAAATTGAGGGACAGGACCGTACGTGTCAAAAGGGTGATATTGTAGACTGTATGATATGTAATCCTAGCGTGCAGGTCGCCAGTATAACTCCTACTATTGAAAATTCTATGTTACCTCATAGTGATCAGACACCGGTTGCTCAAACACGAAGGGAGAGATTGGCATCACTGTTACTGGAGTTACGGTTAGATCCACTTAAGAACCAGGAGCAAAAGGAACTAAAGAATTTATTGTTGTCGTTTGATGAACTATTCATTTTAGATGATTCCGAGCTAGGAAAAATAAACGTGCCTGATGCTCAGATCCCCATGACGGACAATGACCCTGTCAGAATGCCACTGTATAGACACCCCGAGCAAGCCAAGGAGATAATTAGGGGTATGATAGAGGAGATGCTGGAAAAAAAGGTTATTGAGGATTCCACTGCAACTTATTTAGCCCCTATAGTCCTAGTGAGTAAACCAGATGGTAAGAAAAGATTATGCATTGACTATCGAGGTGTGAACAACCACATTAAACAAGACATTCAACCTCTGCCTAGATTGGATGAGATGGTAGAAAATGTAGCAGGAAACAAGTCCTATGTGACCCTAGATATGAAAGATGCATATTATCAGGTTCAGCTAGAGGAAAGTTCGATGGATATTACTACCTTCTCTGATGGAAATAACCTATATAGGTTTAGACGACTACCATTTGGGTTGTCAGTGGCACCCGCAATTTTTACGAGAGTCATGCAGGAAGTCCTGAGACCTCTAAGCAAGCAGGGATGGATAAGAAACTATTTGGATGATGTAATTTTGTATGCAGATACCTTTGAGGAACTAGTACACAGACTAACTTTAACATTTAGGAGGATGCAAGAGATGGGACTGAAGTTAAACATTTCTAAGTGTCATTTCGCCCAACAATCTATAAAGTTTCTGGGACATGTTGTTTCAGAGGAGGGAATTGAACCTGACCCCAAGAATTTACAAGGCATTAGAGATATGGTGCCACCCACAAATCAGAGACAAGTAAGGCGTTTCATAGGAATGTGTGGGTTTTATCGTAAATTTATCAAAGATTTTGCCAAGATGGCGGCACCCTTGACTCATTTGATGGGTAAAAATGTGAAATTTGTGTGGAGCCGGGAATGTGAAGAAGCTTTTAATGTACTGAAACAAAAATTGATGGACGCTCCTGTATTAGTTACTGCCAATTTGAATAAAGAGTTTGAGTTACACACCGACGCAAGTGATCAACATATTGGTGCGGTATTAATGCAGAAAGGGAATACTCATTTACAGGCTGTAGGATATTTCTCTAAGAAATTAAACCACACAGAGAAACGCTATTCAGTTACAGATAAAGAGGCACTAGCAATTGTACAAGCATGTAGGTTTTTTCCATCATTTCTTTGGGGAAAACCGTTTAAAATTGTAACGGACCATCAGCCTTTGATCCATGTGTTCAAGAAAAAGACCCATAGTCCCAGAATGAGTAGATATATGCTTGAGATGAGAGATTATAGCTTTCAGATCCTATACAAGAAAGGTATTAGTCATAGAGTACCAGATGCTTTGAGTAGACCCAACTATACAGATTGTAAAATTAATGACCCTGTCGGGTAAGGGGAATAGATGTATCCAACCTTTCCAGGGAAGAACTGATACGGGAACAGAGGAGAGACCCCAGTGGAAGGAGCTCCTTTCTTATTTTGAGGGAAAATCTATCCCTAAGAAAGTGCCAGGATATAGATCACTAGCATGTTTTGAGATACGAGATGATATTTTATATATGAGAAGGGAAGAATTTAAGCATCTCACCTATTCTGTTGTTATCCCAAGGTCTATGATTCAGGAAGTTTGTGCCCTGGTGCACAATGATAATCATCTAGGAGAACATAAGACTGTCCGAAAAGCACAACAAAGTTTTTATTGGCCCGGAATGTGGCGGGACATTGTAAAATATGTAAGATCATGTGCTACTTGCCAGAAATTTAGGGCTACAGGTGCTGTTGTAAGAAAATGGCAGGAACTACCAGTGGTTGAAGAAAAAGGAAAAAGAGTTGCAATAGACCTAATAGATTTACATCAGGGTATGGATGGGTATAGGTATTGTTTGACAGTGATTGATCATTTCTCCCGGTTTCTGAGAGTGTACCCTCTTAGGAATAAAACTTACCAAGGCCGTCCTCAAAGAATTCCATAAGGATACCTGTGTGTTCGGGAAGCCAGAAAGTTGTAGTAATGGATAACGGAAGCGAGTTTACCAGTGCAGAATTTAAAGACTTTTGTAAGAGAGCAAATATTAAGCAAGCGTTCAGTTTACCTTACCACCCTCAAGGAAATTCTGTATTAGAGAGGACTCATAGAACCTTGAAGTCAGTGCTAGCAAAATTGTGTAATGACCATCCTAACCTATGGCCAAAATACTTGTATCAGACGGTGAAGGCTCTAAATGAGGCCGTCCATACTTCTCTAGGTACGTCGCCTTTTTGTGCTCAATTTGGGTACCACCCGTCCCGAGAAGTTGGGGATTTGAACATCCCAGAAGACGAGCCGAGTTTGTCCATGCACCATGATCAGTGGAAACAGGCTATTAAAGATACCCTCAAGTTGAAAACCAAAGAGTATCTGACCAAGGCCAATGTGGGAAGACAAGATCAAATTATAGGTCCAGGGGTATTAGTTTGGATTTCCAATGAGGATCCTAAGTCTGGAACTTCTAGAAAACTGAACTCCAAATGGATTGGCCCATATCGTGTGGAAAGTGTGTTGAGTAAGGGAAAGGGTTATGAATTAGTAAACCCATTTGATGGAACTGTAGTAAAGAGGGGTTCAGAAAAGGTTAAACTGTATAAGGGAAGGGCAGAGATTGTAGTGGAACTTGATGAAAGTTTGGGTCAGGAAGAACAGGAAGAAAGGTTACCACCTAGAACTATAAGACCACCTGTGAGACTGGGATGGGATTGAGTAACTAACTTGTAGCTGACTATGTACAGAGGAGAGGGGAAATGGAATTGTTTGGTTGTGTGAGGAATCGTTTTCTTGTTAACTTTGTGTGTTCTGAAGATAATTTAGTGTTAAGTTAAAATTGTGGAAGTGCTTGGAAGGTTTTGTGCTTAATAGATAATTCATTTTAATTTTTCTCGAATACTGCCATACAGGAAGGTGTACCCTAATTTATGATGTTACTATAATGGTGTCTGTTGCCAAAGGGATGTCAGTTGTGTATCGACGCCTCCTCGGAGGAGTGTTATTTCCTGCTTAAGTGCCTCTGTCGAGAAATCAGGGGGAGTGATTCTCTGCTACCTGAAGGCCTCCAGCTCAGGTCTTGGTTACCGGGGTTCTCTATAGGGCAAATTGGAGGAGTTGTAGATGGAAAGCTTGCCCAGGGGAGAGGTTACTTATGTGGGAGTGTTTAAAATAACTGTTTGTCAGCTGTAGTCCGTATAGCAATGAGGATATCTGATTATTATTATTATAATCAAATAGAAGCGCTAAACCACAGGGGTTATACAGCTGAGGATATCTGAGATGTCTAATAATGAACCAGAAATAAAGGAGGGTGTATGTATTCTGTTTCTGCATACCACTAGTGTCAAAGCAGTTAACGAGGTTGTCATTTCTGAAGCTTTCACCAAGAAATTTATTTTCCCGGACCGGGGAGGCGTGTAATAAAGTAACCCCTTCCCTGATTAAATGGGTCACATGTGGTGTATAAATTTTTAGTGATGAGCTTCAGAAAATTTTCATTATTATTATTATTATTAATATTGTGATTATTACTATTTATGTAGATGGTGCTATAAAACAATTCCACTTCATTCCCACCCTCGCATTCTGTTGCTCTGTTATTGTATGTTCCAATATGTTTTCTCTAGAATTTTTGTTAATCTGTAATATAGTGTATAACATTAATTTTCTTTGTGTCTGATTGTTTTTCTAGTATTAGTATTCATTGTAATAATTATTGTGAGTAGAAATAAGGTTTATAGAGGCACGGTGACCTTCTTGTGTAGAAATTTGTAAAGAGTTTGTGTACATGAGAGGGAGTTCCCATGACCACTCTCACACCTTTGTCAGCTTAAGAAGCCTTTTCAACTTCCCATATTGATTATACTGCTGCTAACAAGTGAGTGCATAATCTGTGTTGAGAGAGATAAGTAGAGAAGATCAAATATTGTTACAATGCAGTCTTTTTGTGTTATAGCCATTGGAGGAACAAACCTCCAGCCGGCATATCTTGTATCACTCTAAGAAAAGGCCTATTAACTGTGTATACCTTGTAACTTGCCTTATTATGATAGTTAAATGATACCTGTATATTGTATGATTATAGTAAATTGTAAGAATAGTGATAATTTAAGGTGCAATGACTGTTACTTTTGACTCATGTGACCTACCCTAATACTTCTTATTTCTAACCTATAACTTTCCTAACCTATCTTTTATGCTAATACTCTTTTACTAAATATCTACTACTTATGTTTAACTATGTTTATTCTCTCTAAGTTGCCTGTCACATGTAACTGAACTTAACCTAGCTTATATATGTTTTTGCTATTTTTGTACCACTATTTTTTTTCTCTGTCTTATTCATACTAGTCTATGTTTCATGTTTATTCTGTGCATAACATATATGTTCATTCTTTTTTTGTGTATTATAATTGTGTTAAGTTATACTGTTTGTTTACTGTATTTCAGCTGTCTTATTTTTATGTAAAATCTTGAATTGTTTTTGATATGCCATTTTTTATTGTTTTCATAATTTGTTAATTATATTCCATTCTTATATTTTTTTTCAAGATCTTGTTTTGTTTGTAGAAGTTCTTGTTTGTGTATTTTGTGACTAAACCTGAAAATGATTTTTTAGGTCTTAGCAGCAACCAGGCACCCCCAAAGATATGCCTCCAAAGTAGGAGAGATCCACCAGAGACACTGATGAGAGGAGAGTGCTAGAGAGACCTGGAACACTATAGTCCTGGAGGATCAGACCAGACTTGTAATCTGGGATTTGGAAGGTCTCAGGAGTATCCCAAAGCAGGAATGTATCAAGACTATTTAAACCTCAGTATGGAAAGTAATGGAGTCCCTTGGGAATTTTGTGGGGAGGTGGTTTTAACAGCAGTAAGCCAGGCCTGCTAATAAGATTGAAGTATCTGTTGCTAGAATTTTTTTTGTGTTAATACTTTAAGATACCCCTGTAATGTGTTTATTAAATTGTAAGTGGTCTTACCTGGGTATGTTTTACTTCCCCCTTTGAGCCATGTATATAAGGTCCATGTGTCAGAGACTAAATACAATAACCTATTGATGTTATTATTTCTTTTCTGTGGAGAGTCAAGCCTCTGATAAGGTGCCTACTGCTCGCGTTTTCAGGCCATGCTACCCCTATCTTATTATAACTATCCTGTACTATTTATCACTGGGTTTTCTCCTGCTCTAACCCAAACTCCGTGTTTTCCTCCCTTCTCCTATGACTATCGTTTCTTTTATCCCTTCCACTATTAAAAGAGCAGGTGGTGGCAGCATACTCCCAAGAGAATAGACCGCTACCGTCTATTCTCCCATATTCTAGTAATGTTCCCTTTTTATTTGATCTCTATATTCTCATATTTTTTTGTCCACTCCGAGTCTCTACCTGAGGGAACAGACAATATGGCATCGTCTGGTGTCCTGTCGACCCCAGGGTGGGGCTGGGGTGGTAGCTGCATTTCAGAGAGGGAGAATATTTTCCAGTAAAAGTAGGCCTAAGACAAGGATGTGTGATGTCACCATGGTTATTGAGTATATTTATAGATGGAGTTGTAAGATAAATGAATGCTCGAGTGTTGGCAATAGGTGTTGGGTTAAAAGATAAAGTATCTAACACAAAGTGCGAATTGTCACAGTTTCTCTTTGCTGATGACACTGTGCTTTTGCGAGATTCTGAAGAGAAGTTGCAGAGGTTGGTGGATGAGTTTGGTAGGGTGTGTAAAAGAAGGAAATTAAAAGTGTCTTGCAGGTGTCTTGTGAAAACACGTCCTACTGTTTTTCAGCCGTACTGGAGATTCGAAATCTGGACCTCAGTGTGTGAGCTGAGTGTGAAGCATGGGTGGTGAATGCTGCAACAAGAAGGCTGGAGACAGTGGAGATGTCATGCCTGAGGGCAATGTGTGGTGTAAATACAATGCGGAGAATCCGTAGTTTGGAGATTAGGAGGAGGTACGGGATTATCAAAACTATTATCCAGAGGGCTGAGGAGGGGTTGAGGTGGTTCGGACATGTAGAGAGAATGGAACAAAATATAATGACTTCGATAGTGTATAAATCTGTAGTGGAGGGAAGGCGGGGTAGGGGTCGGCCTAGGAAAGGTTGGAGAGAGGGGATAAAGGAAGTTTTGTGTGCGAGGGGCTTGGACTTCCAGTAAGCATGCATGAGCGTGTTAGATTAGAGCGAATAAAGATAAATGTTTTTTTTGGACTTTACGTGTTGTTGGAGTATGAGGAGGGTAACATTTATGTAGGGATTCAGTGAAACCTGCAGGCCGGACTTAAGTCCTGGAGATGGGAAGTACAGTGTCTGTACTCTGAAGGACGGGTGTTAATGTTGCAGTTTTAAAACTAGTGTGAGCACGCCTCTGGCAAGACAGTGATGGAATGAATGATGGTGAAGGTTTTTCTTTTTCGGGCCACCCTACCTTTGTGGAAAACGGCCGATGTGTTAATAAAAAAAAAGTAATAAATATAAAATAAATATTATAAATACCGTGCAGTAGGAGTGTTTTTCGCCAATTAGGATTTTATTCCCTTAAATATAGCTGGGTGTGTAAACGGCGTGTGAATGTTTACTCAGCCCTGTCAGACCCTCAGAGTATTTGACAAGGCTGGCTCCTCCTCATGGAAATAAAAAGAAAATTCAATAATAAAATAAGATAAACAATTTTATTATAATAAGCATCAGTCAATAATATAAAACTTAAACATGAAATCAATCCTAATTTAAGAAAAATGAAATATATAAATAATTAGTGATCCAAAGCAAATATGTACACAATGAACGGTATAACGGTGTCGTGCCGATGTCTGGGCACTTGAATGGTTCTGGAACTCGAAGCTGTTGAGGATGGAGGGGGGATGGGGTCACAGCTGGTCGTGACTAAACAGTCGACGGTGTCCATAACAAGATTATGGTGAAAGTTTTTCTTTTTCGGGCCACCCTACCTTGGTGAGAAACGGTCGATGTGTTAATAAAAATAATAATAAATAATAATGATGATAAAATTTAGGTAGAAGCTCTAAGCCGGCAGATGTCATACAGCGACTGAGGAATGGTAGGCAATTAGACTCAATCCAAATGAGAGAACAGAGCTACTTACTTGAATCAAGAGCCCCTTACCAAGGCTTAGTGAAAATAATGTTTAGTTAAGAACGTAGTGTAGGAAAGCAAACGCACAAAGAAGATGCAGGATATCAACGAAGCAATAATTACAAAGACATCAATAAGCAAGGAACTATCCACCACTGAGAGAGTAAGGAGCACTGTTGGCACTCCAGGTTATAAGTAGACACCGAGATGTGCGCATATCCTAGTTTGGTCGATAGGCTTTAAACCTCGTTAACAAAACAATTATGTAGTACTGAATAGATTAGATAGATTATTATTATTATTGAGTAGTTTTCAGAGTGGTTTCCTGAGTTTGATCTCTATCTTCCAGATCTGTTTCATTGTTGCACTTCAGAAGAATCTCTGTTACTCGGATTTTATTTCTTCTCAGTACTACATAATTGTTTTGTTAACGACATTTAAAGCCTATCGACCAAACTAGGATATACACCTCTCAGTGTATATCCTCGACCTATATAATTATCAGAAACCAGCATGTTCAGTATCCCTTCTTCCATTTGATCTCTGTTTAGTGGTCTTTTATGCTATTTTTTGTATGCAAAATCATAAGAAATTAATTATTCCCAATTTTGTGTAATTTTTAATATATTCCACAGACTATTATATCCATTCCCTTCAGCTGTCATTTTGTCAGTCGCTTCCTGGGTCTAGAGTTTCTCCTTCCTATTATCTTTCGCTTCCATCTCATCTGTCCCTATTTCCTTTATTAGTTTCATGAACATCTGTCCCATATTCTAGAATTACTTTGCTCATTTTTTATTTACTCGTCAGTCTACTTATAAACTGGAGTGCCAACAGTGCTCCTTACTCTCTCAGTGGTGTATAGTTCCTTGCTTATTGACGTCTAAGTAATTATTGCTTCGTTGTTATCCTGCATCTTCTTCGTGCGTTTGCTTTCCTACACTACGTTCTTGACTAAACATTATTTTCACTAAGCCTGGGGTTACTGTTATGTTTTTTTATATGCTCACACTAAGTGTCCTACATCTTTCAACATATTTAGATACATCATGTATTTAGATATATCGTGTGTCAGTATGGCGCACTTCCATGTATTGGCTCGTGGCGCTTTCACTTTACTTTTTCCTGCGCACTTGATATTCACTGGTGTGTGGCGGTGCAGACTTCCCTGTCTCCCGGAGACCTCTATCAGCCACCTGCCATCTGTTCTGCCCTCCCAGCTTTCAGTGCTCCCCACCGGTCAGGTATGACCCGACCTCTGTGTTGCTACACTTCATTTCTCATAACTCTTCAAACTCTCCCGTATTTTGTTTTCACTTTGATTCCGGCGAGACGTTTGTCAAGTCTCCGTCACTTGCGAGATTAATTATCATATTTACAAAATCACAAAACCAGTGTGGGCCATTCTGAATTCCAGGGAAGGAGACAGCGAGGACCCTAAGAAAATGAGCCACCATTCTTAGCTTTCAATGGATTATCAAGGCGAAAGAATGTCGTCATATTCTTTTTGAAATGAGAGTCCCCAGTTATCCTCCAGTGTGTCTCCACCCATCCATCTGTGTGCCTCCACCCATCCATCTGTGTGCCTCCACCTATCCATCTGTGTGCCTCCACCCATCCATCTGTGTGCCTCCACCCATCCATCTGTGTGCCTCCACCCATCCATCTGTGTGCCTCCACCCATCCATCTGTGTGCCTCCACCCATCCATCTGTGTGCCTCCACCCATCCATCTGTGTGCCTCCACCCATCCATCTGTGTGCCTCCACCCATCCATCTGTGTGCCTCCACCCATCCATCTGTGTGCCTCCACCCATCCATCTGTGTGCCTCCACCCATCCATCTGTGTGTCTCCACCCATCCATCTGTATGTCTCCACAAATCCATCTGTCTCTCTCCACCCATCCATATGTGTTTATCCAGCCATCTTCCAGTGTGCCCCCAGCCATCCTCCAGTGTGCCCCCCAGCCATCCTCCAGTGTGCCCCCCAGCCATCCTCCAGTGTGCCCCCAGCCATCCTCCAGTGTGCCCCCAGCCATCCTCCAGTGTGCCCCCAACCATCCTCCAGTGTGCCCCCAACCATCCTCCAGTGTGCCCCCAGCCATCCTCCAGTCTTCCTTCATATTCTACATAGTGTTATTGCAAAGCTCTAGGATTTTCTCTTAGCTTGAGTGGGTCACTAGGCTGGGCTCCTCATCGTCGCTACATACTCTGCCTGACCTAGCATCCATTATGAGTGATGGAGACGAGAGTAACAACTGTGTCCCAGACACAGTGTTAGAGAGCCAAGAGTAATCTGAATGTCCTTAGTATATAACACACTAGGATGGAGACTTAGGACCAGGTTTATTTAGTAGGACTCGGGTTATTAATGGTAGTGAATGTCCCTGTCATTCAGGGACGTAAAAATATTATAATAGCAGGTGGATGCTGGAAATGTGTGCCAGGGGCAGGTCTCCATCTATAGGTTTGAGACAATCAAAGAACCACAAATATCGTGCCTGGAATAATAATCAAATAACCCGCACATAGGGGAAAAACTTATGACGACGTTTCGGTCCGACTTGGATTAGTTAATGGTCCAACTAATCCAAGTAGGACCGAAACGTCGTCATAAGTTTTTTCTCCTATGTACGGCCTATTTGTGTATGAGTTTGAGATTTGAAAGGCCCCCATGGCCTGGTGGCTAAAGCTCTCGCTTCACACTGCGAGTGTCTGGGTTCGATTCCCGGCGAGGGTAGAAACATTAGGCGTTTCTTTACACCGGTTGTCTATGTTCCCCATCAGTAAAATGGGTACCTGGGTGTTTGTCGACTGGTGTGGGTCGGATCTTGGGACAAAACTGACCTAATTTGCCCGAAATGCTCTGCATAACCCCATGTTGACACTTTTCAGGTCGCTTGTTCTATCTAGGCTGGAATATTGCTGCACACTAACTGCACCTTTCAAGGCAGGTGAAATTGCTGACCTAGAAAATGTGCAGAGAACCTTCATGGCACGCATAACTGCGATAAACCACCTCAATTACTGGGAACGCTTAAAGTTCCTAAACCTGTACTCCCTAGAACGCAGGCGGGAGAGATACATTATTATATACACTTGGAAAATTCTAGAGGGATTAGTACCAAACTTGCACACGAGAGTCACTCCCTACGAAAGCAAAAGACTCGGCAGACGATGTAACATCCCCTCAATGAAAAGCAGGGGTGCCACTAGCACGTTGAGAGACAACACAATAAGTGTCAGGGGCCCAACACTGTTCAACTGCCTCCCAGCATACATAAGGGGGATTACCAATAAACCCCTAGCTGTCTTCAAGCAGGCACTGGACAGGCACCTAAAGTCGGTACCTGACCAGCCAGGCTGTGGTTCGTACGTTGGACTGCGTGCGGCCAGCAGTAACAGCCTGGTTGATCAGGCCCTGATCCAACATGAGGCTTGGTCACAGGCCGGGCCGCAGGGGCGTTGACCCCTGGAACTCTCTCCAGGTAAACTCCAGGTAATAACAAGCGGCTTTCTATATAGTAGTATGTCATTGATGTCAGCTAGGCCTGTATACCTTGTACATGTACTGTAGAAATAAAGATGTTATTATAAAGCTGTGCCCTAACCGAATCGCTGTCCAGTGATTCTCAATCTATTACAGATAATTTGGTGTACATAGGTACTGGAGTTAAGAGCTAGGTGATGGCTGTGTTCTGCTTCAGTATGATTTATTGGAAAAGAATTTTCGTATTCCTAAATCTGCTTGTGTTTTGAACTATAGCATTGGTTCTATCAATGAAATGAGCAGATTGTAAATAGTGCCATCCACATAGCTCGAATTCCGTGGTATTTTGCAAGTTCATGAAGATGGTTATTGGTTTTAGCCAGAATTTTACAGATGTTCAGATTGTCCCTTCGTGAAGTGTTCGTATATTTACTGGTGGACTGTTTGAGGTTTCTAAATGTTTTTCCCTACTTATACTTCCTTATATATGCCACATATACAATGGTTTAAATATCAGTGTTGAATTCTGTGTTGCGTGTTCCTCTTTGTTATTAAGTCCTAATGGTGCTGGAAGTCATATGCGGTGATGCTTTTAGCAATAAGGCCGTAGACATTTTCGGAAACCTGTCCAAATGTTAGAACAATGTACCATTGTCTAGTGCTGTGGAGCTTCTAAATAGCCTTCTTTTATAGTCGTTGAGGAAATGTATTTGTTACTACAGTTAGGAAAGGGTCTTGAGTATATAACTACAATCTTCTTTGAGGAAGGCAAGGCCCGGGATCCAAAAGCTCTCATACAAAAGCCCGTAGTATGCGTGTCATAGTGTATAGGATAATGTAGCATATCATCCTTATTTGTGTGTTTTCTGTTGACTTCGAAATTCATTTTTTGGCTGTTTTTGCTAAGTAAAACATCAAGGAAGACTAGAAAAGTATTTTATTCCTCCTCTAACCATCAACAACATCTGCTCGGTTATTTGAACTCCGTATAATTCAATGTCTGTTCATTAACTGTCAAAATACGGAATCATTAAACTAATTTCTCATCATAACTGTTGCAACAAATTGCACCTGTTTTTCTAATAACTATCCACTCAGACTGTAAAGGGTTGTTTGTTATTTTGTATAATACCCTTGTGAATTAAATCTACGAAGCTGATATTATATTAGTCTTCAGTCATATGGTCTCATTATAACACTTAATTGAAAGCGGAACCAACGATTCGTTAAACATTTATCCCAAACAAATATTGTTGAGTACATAGATAACACGGTCATATAGACATAAGACAGTCTATATAACTGTCTTATGACAGATAACAGCCATACAGTGTGTTATCTGTCACCCGACATATAGCAGTTACTCTGATACCTGATTAATATTAAATTAGCCAATCTAGTAGTGTTACAGTTAACCATAATTTTATAGTCAGAAATATAACAAATAAGTGTCATTCGGGGAAGTATGACTGTCCATTATACAAGTTGGTGGATGCTGGCAAAGCGTAGTAGAGCTTTGCCTCCATTTAAAGCCTAGAGACTTGAAAGGTGTGCCCTGGCCACCCCATTGAAGGCCAAGACTTATAAGAGACCAGTCGCTAGGTGCTTGTATACACTAGGATGCAGGGGTCAACTTGGCACATATTGGAAAAAATAAACACATAATCAGTATAATGTGATCCTTTATTGACAACGTTTCGCCCACGCAGTGGGCTTTATCGAGTCACAGAGTCGGATCTGTCTGTGACTCGATAAAGCCCACTGCGTGGGCGAAACGTTGTCAATAAAGGATCACATTATACTGCTTATGTGTTTATTTTTTCCATTGTGTCGGTATTTTATACCATTTATTTCCATTGGCACATATTCCAAAAGGGTGTCAACGGACAGTGAGACAGGACGGGAGGAGTAAGTCAACGTGGTATTCAATGCCAATGAAGTAATAATTGTTCCTTCGGGTCGGTAGACGCTGGAAATCGAACTGATTAATCTAATTAGGGTTTAAAGAAACTTTCAAGCATAAGCTAAAGATATTTTAAATGGGTTCAAATAATACTAAATGAAGTGATAAATTCTTTTAATAAGTGGAACTTGTCAACGTGCCGGCCGAAGACTATCATGTGTCGACGTCTCATGGATAACGACTCTAGAAGACGAAGTCATCACACCTGTTCTTGAGACATTCGCTCTCAATCGCAGATGAACTGTCATCACTAGGCAAATCAGTCTGTAGCTCCTTGCTTGTCTTAATTGAGAGTGGTCGAAATCTATGCTCTCTAGACAGGCTTACCATAACCATAATAAACAAACTCAAGTGAACTTCCTGCGGAATATATCACACCTACAACAACTAGAATTATTGCAAGTATTCAC
>WNWK01006381.1:62500-106478 GCA_009830355.1 Cherax destructor
CTGGCATCTCTGCTTTGACCTGACCTGACCCGGCATGGCTTTCCCCCCACTTGTCATTTTTACTCACGACTTGATGACGATCCTGGATGTAGCGAATCATCAGTTCTCGTCTCTGACATGTGGGTTAGGTGTGATTTGCTTCAGCCTCGGTGTTTTAGGTTAGATGTAAATTGTTCCAGTGTGTGCGGAGGGGTGATTGTAGTGGGGATGTGTGGAGAGATGATTTCTCCTGGGGTACTTGGTGTGTATTGGTGACACCAGTGAGCAGGTACAAGGCGCCTGTGACTGAGCGTTGTTTGCATTTTGAATTTTTTTTTTGCGAGAGCAGAGGTTAGGTGGTCTGCAGGTATTGGGAATTAAGTTTCAATATTTACAAAGAACTTGATGCCAAGAGGTCATTCAACACTTCTTGTCTATCAACAGTATCTAATACCCTAAACCTCTACCCTTTTCAAATCTGGTATTGAAGGTTATCTTTAACTCTGAACTTGCACCTGTTATGATCTAGGTCAGGGCTACTCAACTACTATGAGCAAAGGTCCACTTGGACAAGTACCAATGAATACAAAGGTCCTGACACATTTTTTACCCGCAATCATAAAAAGCAACAAATCCGAGTATAGGGCAATGTATTCATCATTTTTTATGAATATTTTCAGACCTCGTCTTACAAAAAAATTCCTCTCTTCAGTTCCTGGCTGATACATATTTTCAAATCCACTGTGTTTAGTTTCATAATGGGTTTATATTACTGCTCTTCACTAAGACAATTGTTTCACAACATACGAGGCGCAGGGTCTTAGAACTGCTGGTGGGAAGACTGAAAGCATAACTGTTGTATCCAGTCTTCCTTGATGGAACGATTTTCATCATCAAACTTTCTTCTTTTTGAACATGTCATGTCTCCTTTAAAAATATATGACTAGTTTAGTAAAACAAATCATTTGATATGGAAATAAATATCTGGAGCATAAAAAAAAAAAACTATAAGTCATATTTAGACTAAAATAATAGTGAAATCAATAAGTAAATATCAATCAATTTACTTTAAAAAACACAAGCTTGGTGAAGCAGTTGTACTCTGTATTATGAAATGTATTTATTCCTGAAATTTATCTGTAGTTATTAAAATAAAACATGTTTTATATCCACTCCAGAATGAGTAAAAATTTTAACCTAGTTGATTAAACATTGATGTGAAGAATTTGATCACAATGATTCAATACTAATTCATACATATTCATAAAAGAGGTGGGCACAGCAAATTAAAATCAAACTTGCTAAAAAGAAAATGATTAAACCCGAAATCATACCTTGCACAAACGCAAATGCACAACCTTTCACGAAATACAAAGTTGCACCAGGGTGGCCAGACTTCCCAGCCCATATGCGGCCAAACTCTTTTTCCAAAATGCCAAAAAAGTTAACTTCATTGCACAAGTGATAATTACCAATATGAATTACCATTGAATGGAAGAAAATATCACTATTTAGCTCTGCTAGAATACTGTATTCCATTCAGTGTATGCATTCCATTCAGATAGAATAATGTATTAATCCCGCTCCTGTGTACCACCTGATCCTGAACGTGGTAACAGCTGTTATTTAACTTTCTCCTGAAGCCCGCGGTCCAACTACAACACTCACAAGGTCCGGATTCGGATCCCGGGCCGCCAATTGAGTAGCCCTGTTCTAGGTTTTTTTTGAGTCATAGAAATAAGAACAGTTCATTGGAACATCATAACTTTGGCAATAGTTATTAAATACAAAATAAAATTATACAATGATAAAAGATTTATTTCTCAAGTTGCTAAAACTGAGTGTCTGACCTCTAGTCTTTGGGTCACCGTGTATGTACAATCTTCTATTACAGTAATGTCCACCTAAAAATATATGCTCATCTATTTATATGGTGAATTTCAGCTGTATTTCGGTATCTCCAGAGAGATACCGTTAATTTATTTTGAGCGAATTGCTTTCTTCCATCAATGTTTACCTTTTACAATGAGAATGTTTTATTCTATTGGCTTCAAAAATTTTAGAACGGATTTACTCTTATTAGGGAAAGATTGATGTAACTATTAGCATATTCAGGTCCTCTCTGGCCAGGTTTACATAAAGCTTTTCCTGATCGGCTTCAAACTATCAACACTTGTGTACTCAGTTGATGTTTTGGTTTATTGGAGAGTATAGGAGTCAATTGTCAAAATTATTTTTAAAATGAAGATACATTTATTCAGTAAAAATTTATAAGTATGCTTAGTCCGAATGGTTTTAACTTATACAACTTGATTCATCTAATTAAAAGAATGATACTTTCCTTGTGATCACTGGAGAATGTCATTTCTGATTGGCTTTGAACTTTTAGAGCTTTGTTTAATATTATGAATGTGATACTGAATGACATTCTCAAATACTACGAGTGATTAGCTCTCACCTTGCCAGCAGTCTGGTAACTGTGTCCTAGGTTGAAGCTTCCAGTGTAAGCTGGGTAGGCCAAATTTGAATGCCTAGGAGAGTCTTGTGTTAGAAACTAGATAGGACAAACCCCGGCCTGTCATGAATTCTCAGCTAGATAGCCCAATTAATTGTCGCATCTTCCCGAGTGTAATAGTGGGAAGATACTGGCATATCTATTTATCGTGATCTCTAAACGCCGAGTTAGGTAGACGCAAGATTTCTGGAGGTACAAGGCTTATTTACTAGTGAATTTCTGGACTTAATATGTAGCCACGTCTTGGGCGAAATCGTATTGTCAATTATGTCTAAGCATCAAATCTCTTCTAATGATTTTACATTTGGGAATCGCGACAATTCTTATCATTAATCAGAATACAAGTTGATTGTGGCCTGTTCTGACCTTACCACGAACCCAAGACACCAAAAGACCTCAGGTATATTTTCACCTGGGGTGCAGGTCGAGCTCTTTACTAACATTGTTCATTAAATATATTGCAATCCATAATTTGTGCAATGCAGGCTAGGATTTTAATTAATGCTTAGCGGTATTGGAATTAGAGCTAGTGGAAGGTCATTAAGCTCTGGAGCCTCTCAAAGTGTCATTTCAACGTGTCATGTTCTCACTCCTCGTGTCAAGTCCCACTTATCCAGTGATCAGATGTGTTGAATCATTTAACCTGGTCTGGACCCAGGTTAAATGATTCAATACAAATACACTGGACACTATTGGTGTCCAGTGTACTTGTGTTTTATAGCCCCCAGTCCAGGTGGTGTTGCAGCTGGCATTACGTAACAGAATCAGATAAATCATTAAGCATACAGTATATCCATGACATTTGACTTTTATAGTAGGCCTATACCAGAATTGAAATATAGGAAAAGTATATATGAAGTAATTTTATGTTTATGTGCTAGTGAGAAGATAACAGCAAATTTAAACACCTGAAGAGATGTTTAAATTTTGGAAACATCTAAATTTTAGAACATCTAAGCATAAACAAAGTTTTTTCTTTATCAATACAATAAAATTAAACGAAGTTGAAGAAAGTTGAATTTCAGATTGGAAGAAAACGTCGCAACTACAGGAGTTCTGAAGTTACAGTTATGCCAGTGAGCGAAGTGGAAGAGACATGAAATAAAAAACGTGTGTAAATAAAGGAGAGGGACAGATTGGGAATTATTTTGGTTGCATTTATGAAAATAAGTTGCGTTATGGAAATGTATAGGAATACTCAAGAGTGACTCACGAAATCGTAATGACACGATTGCAAACAAACCATCGCACGGGTGGGGTTCGAACCCCACCCGTGGGATGGTTTGTTTACTCAAGAGTGATTTGATGACTTCTTAATTAACGTTCTTCAACATTCTGTATGTAATTCACATCCTATTTTAAATGGAAAAGATGTATGTGCTGTACCAAGACGACATATATTAAAGTCATGACCACTCCAAGATTAAAAGGAGTTTGAAAGACCAGCTTCAGCGTGAAGCACATGCGGAATGTATTTGTGAACCGGAGTTTTCTAAAGCTGGAAATTGCAGCACTTCGGACAAATTAAGTGTAATTAATTTTGCAAGGCATAAGACAATCCCTATTTATATTTTTTTTATATTGCTAATCTATATACACGTATAATATAAAGATAACAATAATATTAATATACTGAACAAAGTGTGCTCTTATGTCATTAAATTTGCCTGATATCAAAATACAACCATTTTTTTTAATATAATTAAGATACTGGTCAGTTCAAGCCCCATTAATTCTTAAAATCAATATATGTTGTTCTTTTCCATTTTAATAGGGCTAACCTGTAAGCCAGTGGAAGGCCTCAGTCAGATGCCCAAAAGCTCCAGTGGCGGATCATCATTTGACTGAGACAGCGTCAGGAAGAAACTATCCTGTTTCCTGGTGAATCTCACCTAACCTGACCATCAAATCTTCAGCAGAGAAAAGTGTGTACAAAACAGGCTCGGTAGATTGAGATAAGATGTAATATCAACAAAAAGATGTATATATACAAGTTATCATCACAGTGTTTATAGTTTAAGTTAAATCACGTTTTATCAGATGATACCCCAGAGGTCATTTGATGACCTTCAGCATAGGTCAAGAGGACAAAGATTTATTTTCTGACATATATAAATGTACATTATATCAGTAAAATCCATGTACTCGGCTGTTTCCGAATGTGTGTTGCTTAACGGATGTATAGTAAATATTACACAAGTTTTGATGTGTCAAAGAAATGCTATTTACATTCTGTCTTCAAAATGACTGGGGCATCACTCTTGACATATACAGTGCTAGTCACGGCATTATGCCGCCCCTCCCCCCCACACGTACAAAAACACAAACACATACCATGAAAGATTATAATATATATATTTGCACACTTACTGAGGTTTTAATATTTGGTACTGCGTCCTTTACGCTTCATCACGTCCCCCAGCCGTGTAGGAAGACTCACAAATTCTTGAGGGTTTGGGGAGGTATATTATTCCATGCCTCATGTAGAGAAGCCTCCAGCCGCAGGATGGAACTGATATTCTTGTCCAGTAAACTTCATTTCACTATTGACCAGAGGTTCTCAATAGAGTTTAGGTCTGGGGAATTGTCTGGCCAGTCATTAAAGAACCTCACTTCATAGTCCTTAAGTCACTGGCGGTATGACACGGTGCACCGTCCTGCATAAAAACCGTCTGCCTAAAAAACGCCTCAGGTAAATTGTCACACAATAACTCCAGGTAATTATACTGGTTCATATACTGGTTTTTGGGAAGCACAATGAATTCACGAACACTGAGCACTGAAACACCCCCAAACCATGAGCGAGTCTGGGTGTTTGGTGGTCCCACAGGTGTAGCATTGGTTTAGCGGGTCACTACTTATGGGCCGGTACACATGGCCCCCCACGGTTACAGGTAACGGTGAAGGTTGCTTCATCACTCCAAAGTACTTCATACCACTGTTGAGGAGTCCAGTGAAGATATTTCTTTGCATAATCCAGCCTACGTTTCTTCTGTGGCTTGAAGAGGATCAGTTTCTTAACCTGGCAGTGACTACTGTAGCCCAGTTCTGACACGTCTGTAACGTTACACGTGACGGTAACTCGACACCGCCACCAGCCTTGAAACGCTGCACCCAGTTCCTCACTGAACGCTCACACACACCAACATTCTCCACTATTTCTTTCGTCTGGTGCCCAGCTTTGTGAAGCCCTATGATTTGAGCTATAGTTTCAGGTATAGCCCTAAAACCAAAAGGAACACCGAATAAAAGATGGGGAGGATGAGAGACAAAAGTGGAACACTTCCTCTCACCATAGCAGCACTGACGAGTCACTGTGGAGTGTGGCGGTAGACCGTCACGGTCTGCCGCCATGCCGTCATGCTAACGGCTGCTACCCGGCATAATACCCTGTATGGTAGGCCTTTGATTTTCGTCACGGCATTATGCCGGGGCGCTCACCAGGCATAATGCCGTGACTAGCACTGTAGTTCAGACTAAGCTAAGATTTACAGGCGAGAGTTCAGAGCACAACCTTGAATACCAAATCTGAAGTTATTTGGAGATGACAGGACGTTAAATACCTAATATACTGATTATCTTCATAAAAATATTAACGCTCATCTATAACTCTTAAAATAACAATAACACAAAGCCAAACACACACAAAGACATCACATTAAGTTGAAATATCCATTTATTCAGCGCCGATAAGAACATTCATCTCTAAAATTATGCCGAGGTTCTGACAGACACCCGAGCAATTATTAAACCATGGCGAAACGTTTAATTTAATAAATGTTCTGAACTGTACACAAGAACTGCTGAATTTATCGAATGATACAGTAGAAGTTCTGTTATTAAAGTAGAAAATAGGAATCTTGTAATTATCCTCATATGTAAACCACCGTCAGTAACAGCTGAGAAATTCATAGATTAGATAAGGAAGATAGATAGCCGTCTTGAAAGGCCAGAAAATCCCACAGCAAATATTATTCTCCTTGGAGATTTCAATCTCCCAAATGTAAAATGGAAGATGGATCATCACAACGTTTTACCAGAAATAGATCCTACGAGTACCCTGGCTCAACAGGTACATTGTACCAGTACATACCAGGAAACTAATGAGGCTTTGTGGAAAGTTTACATTGAACCAACAGATAACTGACCCCACTAGAAATGAAAATAAATTGGATATGATATTCACAAACAACGAGGAACTAATCAAACAAGGAATGTTCAGTAAGTTTAACTTCAGCAACCATAAAATTCACCGGAGTAAAATTAACCAAGAACTTTCAGACATATTCTGGGAAACAATCATGAGCTCCACCCTAAATCTTCACCAGTGGCTGGACAAGCTGAACACACAAGTATGCAAGGTCTGTATTAAATACGTACCATTGAGGAAACTTAGGAAAAGATCAGATATAGAAAGAGCGTAGATGGTACCAAAGAAAAAAGGTTAGCGAATTCCTTAAAAACATGAATATGTGACAACGAAGGAAAAATGATCTTAGCCGAGATATCACAGATTTAGAACAAAAACTTAAGATGTCATACCAAACAGAAGAAGCACAAAGGAAACGAAAAGCCATCCAGGATACAAGAAACCCAAATATTTCAATTCATATTCAAAATCCAAGCTTTGAACTAAGTGTAGAATTTGAATTTTAATAAGAAGAGACTCGTATACCGACGATGAATAGAAAATGAGCAAAATCCTAAAATTATAGTATAGACCAGTATCAGGAACACTAAATGACAGCAGAGTAGAGAATGCGGGAACCTTTTTCACTCCACCGGAAGGCCTCGCAGGCCAACTAACTGACATTAATACTAATCCCATTAAATTCGAAAAAGATATTTAAAACATGCCTGCTCACTGAGCACCTGGACCAGATTCATAAAATTCCCAATTTATAAAAAAGTGCAAAGCACAACTAGCACGAGCCCTCATTATTCTTCAAACAGCCAAGATCTTGATTAATTACAAGAGACCTTAGAGTGTGTAGACGTAACTCCTTTGCATAAGGGAGGCAGTAGAGCACTAGCTAAATATTAAGACCAGTTACCCTAACATCCCATAACATAAAATTCTTCGAAAGTGATGAGATGTCAAATTACAAACTTCATGGAACAGCACAATCTGCATAAACCAAACCAGCACATTGTTTAGAACTGGGCTATGCTTGTCACAGCTGCTGAACCACATAAACAGAATTTCGGAGGTGTTAGAAGGAAACTAAAACGCAGTTGTGATACACACAGATTTTGCAATGGCATTTGACAAATGCGATTATGAGGTGAATGCTCACAAAATGAGGGCCATAGGCATTACGGGGAAGGTAGGCAGATGCACTTTCAGGTTTTTAACACGAATAGTAGTAGTAGTAAACAGAGCAAAATCCAGCATCAGCGAGGTAAAAAGTTCAGTGCCCCAAGGCACTGTACTGGCTCCTCTGTTGTTTCATATCATAACAGACATAGATAAAAACACTCGTCACAAATGTGTATCATCATTTGCAGATGACACTTCGGTAGAAGACACTGAAAAATTGTAGGATTTTTCAGTGGGTCATGGTGATACGTTTCAGGAGCATAGGTATGGAAATAATGAATTTAAAAGGGACAATGTATACGAAACTCAGGAGGAACGTCAAATAGAACGAAAGGAACACGTGAAAGATTATTTATTATTTTTTTTATTAACACCAAGGCAGGGTGGCCCGACAAAGAAAAACTTTCATCATCACTCACTCCATCACTGTCTTGCCAGAGACGTGTTTACACTACAGCTACAAAACTGCAACATTAACACCCCTCCTTGGGATTAATTATGTCAGCTGACCTTTTTTTCAAAGAACACAATAAGACTAATGTCACGACAGCCAAGATGATGACGGGGTGGATGATAAGAACTTTCAAAATAAGGGAAATAATGCCAATGCTGACACTTTTCAAATCGTTTCTCTCTCACTTGGATTACTAACTGTTGACGGCCCCGTTCAGGACAGGAGAAATATCAGAGCAGGAACAGATACAGAGATCGTAAACGGTCTACATAGAGTGAATAAAGAATTTAAATTACTGGGAACGCCTTTGAGTTCTAAATATGTACTCACTGGAGCGGAGGAGAGATGCATGATAATATATACCTGGAAAGTACTCGAGGGCCTTGTCCCAAATCTGCACACTGCCATAAAAACATACTGAAAGTGTGATATATGGAAGTGCAAAATAAGCCCAGTAAAAAGCAGGGGTACAGTGGGCACAATAAGGGAACACTGTGCCAATGTCCGTGGCCCCGGACTAGTGAACCTCTTACCAGAAGATATCAGAAACACTGCTGGGACAAGTGTAGAAGTTTTCAAGAAGAAACTGGGTAAGTATCTTCACCAGGTGCCACATCAACCAGGCTGTGTGGGACAGCAGGCCAACAGCAGTAATAACTTGGTTGACCAGGTAGCACTAGAGTAGCCTGATCCAAGGCTGGGCCATGGGAGTAGAAAAGCTCTGGAAACTAATCAAAGGTAGAGGAAGAAGGTACACTCCTAGTACCAGATTAATGTTCAATATCCTCTCCATCAGTGTGCAGATGCGGCTCATCGGAGATTAGTCAGTAGTACGTAGGGTGCCAGGTGTGCAAGCCCGGTAGGAAGAAAGCCAAAACTATATACTGGCGCCACCTGTGAGGAAGCACACTACTAGTCCAAATATATAAATAACGCACAATTATGAGTAAACTTTGTATGACATTTCGGGCCATACATGACCATTATGAGGCCAAAAATAAGCGATAAAATGGAGGAGGGGGCAAGAGATAGAAGACAGGTCAGATGCCGAAAATAACATACAACAGGTCAGGAGGTGAACAGTTCTAATAAGTTAGAGAAAACAAATTATATCAAGCTAACTAAGGTTTCCTCACTAAAGTGTGAGTTATTTGTGCAACCACAGTATTGTGACTTTCATTCTATGTTCATATAGTTAAGAAATAAAATAAAAGGAACGTAATGAAGAAAGGAGAGAGGAAGGAGTGAACGTAGCAAGACGTTATGCTATCCATCCTCACCTAGAATTCTGGGGTCTCTCTCACACTCACTCACACACACACACACAACACACACACCCGGTGGACTAGTGGCTAAAGCTCTCGCTTCACGCACGGAGGGCCCGGGTTCAATTCCCGGCGGGGCGGAAACATTTCCAAGTGTTTCCTTACACACACACACACATACATACAATAGGCCTAGTGTCTAATCGACATGTGCCTAGGACAAAATGGTAAATAACACACACACACACACACATACAGCCCCCAGTGGCCTAGTGGGTAAAGCTCTTGCTTCACGCACGGAGGGGTGCGGGTTCAATTCCCGGTGGGGCAGAAACATTTCGAAGTGTTTCCTTACATACACATACACACACACACATATATACAACAGGCCTAGTGTCTAATTGACATGTGCCTAGGACAAAATGGTAACTAACACACACACACACACACACACACACACACACACACACACACACACACACCAGGGGCCAGGAGCTTTGACTCGACCCCTGCAACCACAACTAGGTGAGTACAACTAGGTGAGTACACACACACACACACACACACACATGTCAATTTCACCAGTCTAAGACAACACAGAATAAGACTATCTTGGGTACCCTTCTTTTGCAATAGGATTGTCTCCTCTTGTTCATAAATTCACGACTGTAGCTCCTGGCACTGGCAAACATAGCAAACACCTCGATAACCAATCCTGCCCATTGTAGAATAGGCAGGTTATCTAACATTCAATGTTTTTCCCGGGCCTTTTAATTTCATTTCAGATCCATGCTGACTCCTCAAACACATTACTCTTAATGGTCGTCACCCGCTGATAGTTAACTTACTGACCAGCAGACAATGGTCCATTAGGCGGTAATTGGACATTTACTCTGTGGGTGCCATTCACAGTTCTTGTTCCTACAGGGAACTCGCGATCTGGACCACCTTCAGGATAACCTGCTACAAAAAAACAACCCTTATCCCACATACTAGAGGTGGAAGGTGAGGTTATCCATGAAGACCAAGGGGCCAGGGAGCTCACCCAACAGACAACCTAAAATCGGCAGCCACTGGATTTCTTGGGTGCCTTAGATCGACTCCCAGCTGCCTCTTTCATCTGACCCTAACGAAGTTGGTGGGTGAACGCTTCTTGGAAGGTTCCGGGGATGGAGAAGGGTCAGAGACAGTTAGGGAAAACTAACCCCTGAAGACACCAGATGGCTATAACCTACAGGAGAATATACCAAACCAACGATGATCCTAACACTAGGAACAGTAACTTCACAATAGCTTTACCTTCATGCAGGAAGTAGGAAAAACGAGGGGATGGAAAAAGATGAATTTTTTTCTAGGGAGGAATTGGTTTAGGTATAATCGAGGAAATGAATATGGTTAAATAGACTTTGTGGTTTAGGAGTGAGAGCAGAATGAGATTAGGAAATGACAATCCAAATTACTTCTCTTAGATATTCTTTATTGTAAAAGTAGTCAGTCAAATATGGAATTAAATTCGACAATGGCTTCTCAGCTTTTTATTCAGTAATGTACCGTTCAACTGTATCAGTTGTATTATGTACTTTCATAAACATTATTACTATTATTATTATGGCACTAAGTTTACGGAATAAGTGGGGAGGCTCAATAAACTGGGAAATCAGTGCAAAGTCTAATCTCCTCTAAGTGGCCTTGCCCCTTTTATCGTTGAAACATTTAATACTTTGTTCTTTATACAAACATTCAGTTATCCCTTCTTTGTATCTCAGTCTCTTCTTGCAGGACTTTAAAGTTTCTTCCTAAATCATTCACTTTTTATTAGAATACATTATCGAATATGTACATATGTATGCATATATATATATATATATATATATATATATATATATATATATATATATATATATATATATATATATATATGCATGCATGCATGCAGGCATATGTACACTAGGCCTGTTGTGTATGCGTGCGTGTATGTTAGTTATGTGTGTGTACTCGCCTAATTGTACTCACCTAATTGTGGTTGCAGGGGTCGAGACTTAGCTCCTGGCCCCGCCTCTTCACTGACCGCTACTAGGTCCTCTCTCTTCCTGCTCCATGAGCTTTATCATACCTCGTTTTAAAGCTATGTATGGTTCCTGCCTCCACTACATCACTTGCTAGACTATTCCACTTCCTGACAACTCTATGACTGAAGAAATACTTCCTAACATCCCTTTGACTCGTTTGAGTCTTCAACTTCCAATTGTGACCCCTTGTTTCTGTGTCCCTTCTCTGGAACATCCTGTGTGTGTGTGTGTGTGTGTGTGTGTGTGAGAGAGAGAGAGAGAGAGAGAGAGAGAGAGAGAGAAATTCTTGGGCAAATGTGCTTTATACCTATATTCGTATGCATTTAAGGGTGGTGTTTGTGTGTTGTTCTATGTACTTGATAGAGAAATCACAGCGGGAGAAACATTTTTAAATAAATGTCTTCTTATTCTGTCTTGAATTCATCTGTGGTTTGTCATCATCTGCTACCAGGCTTGTATGTAACTGTGTCAGGACTCGTGTTAGTGCGTAATATGCTGGTGCTTGTTGAAGTGTCAGTGGGCGCTGACGCTTGCTGGTGCTCGGTGCTTCGTGTTGATTCTATGATGGTACTCGCTGGTGCGTGATGATACTCGCTGGTGCTTGATGGTGGTCGGTTATGCGTGTTGGTATGCGATGGTGCTTTAAATCTATGTGAAAGTTAGAACGTTATCGTCACGAAGAAAGACCCTTGTTCACCGCTGAGCCACGTGAGACCTCTAGGTCTCACTACATTGCACATTTAGTAATAATGGCAGAATTACCGACAAAATGTTTTATATATATATATATATATATATATATATATATATATATATATATATATATATAGATGTTTGTGACTGAAGAGAGGGAGTCATCAATCCCCGGCTGTTCCTTTCAAGAGTATTATCTAATGACTGATCATTGATACCGCTTTGGAGCTTCTTAGATTGATATATGAAAGCAAGGAAGAGCCAGGCTTTGAGGGCGATATTCTTATAAAATACAATGTAGCATCCCTGAAGATTCTGAGAGAGAGAGAGAGAGAGAGAGAGAGAGAGAGAGAGAGAGATAGATATAGATAGATATAGATAGATATAGATAGATATAGATAGATATAGATAGATATAGATAGATATAGATAGATATAGATAGATATAGATAGATATAGATAGATAGATATAGATATAGATAGATATAGATATATATAGATATAGATAGATATAGATAGATATAGATAGATAGATAGATAGATATAGATAGATAGATATAGATATAGAGATAGATAGATAGATAGATAGATAGATATAGATATAGAGATAGATAGATAGATATAGAGATAGATAGATAGATAGATAGATAGATAGATAGATAGATATAGAGATAGATAGATAGATAGATAGATAGATAGATAGATAGATAGATAGATAGATAGATAGATAGATAGATAGATAGATAGATAGATAGAGAGATAGAGAGAGAGAAACGAGCAAGCATAGCTTTTACAAGAAAGGGTGCACTCTGCCTTAGGGACCATCAATAAACGTCATGTTGCTGTATCTATATTGGGTAGACGCTGGCAGGTTACATTTGCTGCTGAGTAAACACAGACAATGTGGTTAGATGGCTGCACTGGTGCCAGACTTAAGCCTGGCACCAGTGCCAATGCTCACTGAGTGCTCAACAAGGCCTTCTCATTCAAATATGAGTCTACGAGGACAATTGACTTAGTCCATAGCAGCTGCTGGTTTACTGTCCATTCGATGACCAACCTACGGACTATAATTGCTGGTTTGTGCACCCTATACCATTTTGTGAACTGTAACTGATAGTTCACATCAAACAATATATAAAACCTGTCAGCGGTAGCAGATATTTTACTGTGCACTCTATACCATGCGTTGTACACTTTAGCGGCTTGTTAAATGTGCATCACAGTTACTGTGTAGCTCAAAATCATCTTGTAAACATGGGAAATATTATTGGAGAAGGGAAGCAATAGAAAGAGGAAAATTCAAAGACCTCAAAAGAGGGAATGACCTCAAAGAAGAGGGGGACCTCAAAGAAGATTACCTCAGAAGAGAAGGACCATCGAGAACAGTGAGACCTCCAAGAACAATGACATCTCCAAGAAAGAATGGGATCTCAACGAAGAGGGGACCGTCAAAAAGGAGAAAAACCTCAAAGAATTGGAGACTCCATGTTATTTTAGTCATAGTACAAGAACAATTCCAATCGCAAGTTACATTAAATGAATTGGCGTTTATTTTACCTTCAGTGAGGAAAACATATATTGTTAAATAAATGCATTGTCAAAAAATAAAAAAAATAATGGTGGCTAAATAATTGAAAGGAGACCTCAGAACTGTCGATGTACTTGGAAACTGTATTATTGTGAGGAAGGAGTTGCCGAGAATTCCAAAGGTACAATAATGGGTGAACTTTAACTTTTGGAAAATAAGTGGTAATTTAAAAAAAAAATTATTAGACAGGTCAGCTGTCACGGACAGTAACCACAGAAGAAAACACTACATCAACACCCGCAACTAATCAAAAGAGAACATAGATAGATAAGTGCCCATTACACAGTTGAGTAGATAGATGGGACAATATCCACATCAAATCATTGTAGACAGGTCAATACGCAGACCACAGCATTTGAGAAATCAGATGGGTCAGCATCTACAAATTATATGAGAAGGGAGACTAGTCAGCACCCAAGATGACTGGTCAGTGCCCACATGAAATCATCGTAAGAGTCGATAGTCAGCATCCACGGCACATCAAGTAATCAGAGGAGAAAAAGGAATTTATTTACCAGTACAGTACATCGTTTTGGAAGCCACAGAGCTTACAAAACGATTTATGTTAGGTTTATGGGCAATATAGTTTCGAGGGAAAAAAGAATATGTGTACCATGAAAAACTTCGAATGCTGTGGGATGAGACAGCAGGGTCAGTTTGTGCTACTGATACAACCATGTCACAAGAGTGCTGCTTGTAAAATCATCCAGGGATCGAACCCGAGTTACTTAGACAGCTAAATTATCGACGCCTTTCTACAAACGTTAGGTGCCCAGCAAGTACACTGGATATGCCACTCCTAAAACGAGCACGTGGAAAGTGGAAAGCTACAGATACTAATTTCAATAAATTTTCCATGCTCGTGAGACTGATATCCCAAACGGGAGAAGAATGAAATTAGTTCCTGTAGCTTTCCATGGCCACGTACGTGCTCACGTTAGGAGTGACATGTCTAGTGTACTTGTTAGGCATCTAACTTTTGTAGCATGGTGGTGGAGTGGATCAAGGCATCGAGAATTTACCTGACCTCCTAGAAGGCTGACTGAATAACTCGGGTTCGATCCCCGGCTAATAGCAGTATTATTTCCTTTAAAACCACTTGTTTCGTGGATGCATTACACACACACACACACACACACACACTAAAAACCAATGTGGACATGGTATCAGAAACTGCTACCTCAGTCACAAATAAGGGGACTGTAGAGAACGGAGTGAAACTGTATGCAGAGGCCCTATCAGACCATCGTGGAGCCCAAGAAAAAGAAAGGATCACATTAGGAACAATCGAGGGGAGTGTAGAAAAAGGGAGAGCTAAGCTATACGTAGAAGCCCTAACAGACCACAGCAGTGCACAGGGAAAGTTAAGAAGGGAAAACGACCGGCATTGGACCAAGGGATAACAGACAGTGAAGAGATTGAAGAAAGGAAAGCTGCAATGGAGGCAACTAAATCGAATCAGGGGTTACATAGGGATAGGCAGTGGGAGAATGAAAGAGAGAGATCAGTCTTTCTTTATGGGCTCCAGGAAGCTGAAGGGGAAACTTACGAAGCAAGAAGACAAGGGGAGAAAAAAGCGATTGAAAGCATCATGAAAGCAATAGAAGATGACATGACCCAGCTGGAAATTTTTATGAGAATAGGGGGGTTTGCAAGAGGAAGAATCCGGCCAGTTAAAGTGATTTTCAAGGCAGAATTGGTTCGAAACAGGATCCTGCAGGAGAAAGCAAGACTAAGAGATATGTAAGAGTATCGGAGGGTGTATCTCGACCGCGACAGAACACGAGAAGACAAACTGAAAGAGAGGGTACAAAGACAAAAGGAGGAAAGAGAGATGGACAGGAGAATCCAGACTCAGGAGGAAGCTTAAATACAATCACCTACAGATGTTCCCCAACCTGGACAACCCCAATGCAACCAAACATTCTAACCCAAAAAACACATGCTATACCCAATGCTTCCACCCACCTCATTACAAACTCCACCTTCACACCAACCACCCATAGTTCCTCATCAGGTCTCCCACTTTCCCAACCCCAACGTAACCCCCAGACTACGGTTTTAGAAAAGAAGTTGAAGGTTTGGTATACAAATGCAGATGGAATAACAAATAAAAGTGAGGAGTGGCATGAAAGCATAAAGGAGCCATCCCCAGACATAATAGCACTCACAGAAACAAAACTCACCAGGATGATAACAGATGCAATCTTTCCACCTGGATATCAAATCCTCAGGAAAGATAGAGGGAGCAGAGGGGGAGGAGGAGTTGCACTGCTCATTAAGAACTGGTGGGGATTTGAGGAAGTGGAAGGAATGGATGGAATGGGCGAAAGGGACTACATAGTAAGAACAATCCAGTCTGAGGGCCATAAGGTGGTAACTGCTGTAATGTACAACCCACCACAGAACTGCAGGAGGCCAAGAGAAGAATACGACGAGAGCAACAAAGCAATGGTAGACACACTAGCCGAGGTGGCCAGAAGAGCTCACATAGGGAGAGCAAAGTTACTAGTTATGGGTGATTTCAATCACAAGGAGATTGATTGGGAAATCCTGGAGCCCCATGGGGGTCCTGAATCATGGAAAGCCAAGATGATGGATGTGGTACTGGAAAACCTCATGCATCAACATGTTAGAGACACTACCAGAGAGAGAGGTGAGGATGATCCAGCAAGACTGGACCTAGTATTCACCTGGAGTAGTTTGGACATCGAAGATATCAAGTATGAAAGGCCCCTTGGAGCTAGTGATCATTTGATTCTGTGTTTTGATTATATAGTTGAGCTACAAGTGGAGAGGGGAGCAGGAATAGGAAGGGAAAAACGAAACTACAAAAGGGGGGACTACACAGGCATGAGGAACTTCCTACAAGACGTTCAGTGAGAGAGAGAATTGGCAAGAAAACCAGTAAAAGAAATGATGGAATATGTGAGAACAAAATGCAAAGAGGCAGAGGAGAGGTTTGTTCCCAAGGAAAACAGAAGCAATGGGAAGACCAGAACGAGTCCTTTGTTTACCCAAAGGTGTAGGGAGGCAAAAACTAAGTGCACTAGAGAATGGAAAAAGTACAGAAGACAAAGGACCCAGGAAAATAAAGAGATTAGCCGAAGAGACAGAAACGAATATGCACAGGTAAGAAGGGAGGCTCAGTGACAATACGAAAATGACATAGCATCAAAAGTCAAGTCTGACCCGAAGCTGTTGTATAGCCATATCAGGAGGAAAACAACAGTCAAGGACCAGGTAATCAGGCTGAGGAAGGAAGGTGGGAATTCACAAGAAACGACCAAGAGGTATGTGAGGAGCTCAACATGAGATTTAAAAAAGTATTTACAGAGGAGACAGGAAGAACTCCAAGAATTCAGAATAGGGAGGTATACCAACAAGTGCTGGATGGAATACACACAACCGAGGAGGAGGTGAAGAAGCTGCTATGTGAACTCGATACCTCAAAAGCGGTGGGACCTGACAACATTTCTCCGTGGGTCCTTAGAGAGAACATAAGAACATAATCATAAGAACATAAGAACACAATCCTTCCCACTAACAGAACACTTGCTCAATCTAATTTTCAATGCTACCCAAGAAATAAACTTTGATAATTCTATTTACTCATGTGCGAGTCCCACTCAAATCCAACCCCTCTCACTCATGAATTTATCCAACCTAAATTTGAAACTACCCAAGGTCCTAGCTTCAATAACCCTACTAGGCAGACTGTTCCACTCATCAACTACCCTATTTCCAAACCAATACTTTCCTATATCCTTTCTAAATCTAAACTTATCTAACTTGAATCCATTATTGCGGGTTCTCTCTTGGAGAGATATCCTCAAGACCTTATTTATATCCCCTTTGTTAATACCCATTTTCCACTTGTATACCTCGATCATGTCTCCCCTCATTCTACGTCTTACAAGTGAATGTAATTTAAGGGTCTTCAATCTTTCTTCGTAAGGAAGATTTCTAATGCTATGTATTAATTTAGTCATTCTACGCTGAATGTTTTCTAACGAATTTATGTCCATTCTGTAATATGGAGACCAAAACTGAGCTGCGTAATCTAGGTGAGGCCTTACTAATGATGTATAAAGCTGTAATATAACCTCTGGACTTCTGTTGCTAACACTTCTTGATATAAATCCCAGTAATCTATTTGCCTTATTACGTACGCTTAGGCATTGCTGTCTTGGTTTAAGGTTGCTGCTTACCATCACCCCCAAGTCCTTCTCGCAATCTGTATGGCTAAGTTCTACGTTATTTAACTTATAAGTGCTTGGGTTATGGACACTCCCGAGCTTCAGAACCTTGCATTTATCTACATTGAATTGCATCTGCCACTTTTCTGACCACGAATTAAGTTTGTCTAAATCTTCCTGAAGTTCTATGACATCTATGTTTGAATCAATTATCCTACCTATCTTCGTGTCGTCGGCGAATTTGCTCATATCACTAGTAATTCCCTCGTCAAGGTCATTGATATATATTATAAATAACAATGGGCCTAAGACTGATCCCTGTGGAACACCACTTGTTACAAGTCCCCATTCGGATTTAACCCCATTTATGCACACTCTCTGCTTCCTATTGGTGAGCCATGACTCGATCCATGACAGCACTTTTCCCCCAATGCCATGAGCTGCCACTTTCTTTAACAGTCTCTGGTGCGGTACTCTATCAAAAGCCTTACTAAAGTCTAAATAGGGAGCAGAGTAGTGAGTGTGAGTAGCTCAACATGAGATTTAAAGAAGTATTTACACAGGAGACAGGAAGGACTCCAGGAATTCAGAATAGGGAGGTATACCAACAAGTGTTGGATGAAATACACACAACCGAGGAGGAGGTAAAGAAGCTGCTATGTGAACTCGATACCTCAAAAGCGGTGGGACCGGACAACATTTCTCCGTGGGTCCTTAGAGAGGGAGCAGAGATGTTGTGTGTGCCACTAACACAAATCTTCAACACATCCATTGAAACTGGGCAACTACCCGAGGCGTGGAAGATGGCAAATGTAGTCCCAATTTTTAAGAAAGGAGACAGACACGAGGCATTAAACTACAGACCTGTGTCACTGACGTGTATAGTATGCAAAGTCATGGAGAAGATCATCAGGAGGAGAGTGGTGGAGCACCTAGAAAGACACAAGCTTATAAACGACGACCAGCACGGTTTCAGGGAAGGAAAATCCTGTGTCACAAACCTACTGGAGTTTTATGACAAGGTAACAGAAGTAAGACATGAGAGAGAGGGGTGGATAGACTGCATTTTCTTGGACTGCAAGAAGGCGTTCGACACAGTTTCTCACAAGAGGTTAATGCAAAAGCTAGAGGATCAAGCACACGTAACAGGAAAGGCACTACAATGGATCAGAGAATATCTGAGAGGGAGGCAACAACGAGTCATGGTACGTGACGAGGTGTCAGAGTGGGCACCTGTGACGAGTGGGGTTCCACAGGGGTCAGTCCTAGGACTTGTACTGCTTTTGGTATATGTGAATGACATAACGGAAGGGATAGACTCAGAAGTGTCCCTGTTTGCAGATGATGTGAAGTTAATGAGAAGAATTAAATCAGTCGAGGATCAGGCAGGACTACAAAAGACCTGGACAGGCTACAAGCCTGGTCCAGTAACTTGCTCCTTGAATTTAACCCTGCCAAATGTAAAGTCATGAAGATCGGGGAAGGGCAAAGAAGACCGCGGACAGAGTATAGTCTAGGTGACCAAAGACTGCAAACCTCACTCAAGGAAAATGATCTTGGGGTGAGTATAATACCGAGCACATCTCCTGAGGCACACATCAATCAGATAACTGCTGCAGCATACGGGCGGCTGGCAAACCTAAGAATAGCTTTCCAATACCTCACTAAGGAATCGTTCAAGATTTTGTACACCATATACGTCAGACCCATACTGGAGTATGCAGCACCAGTTTGGAACCCACACCTGGTCAAGCAAGTCAAGAAATTAGAGAAAGACTAGTCTCAGAGCTAAGGGGATTGTCCTACGAAGAAAGGTTAAGAGAAATCGGCCTGACGACACTAGAGGACAGGAGGGTTAGGGGAGACATGATAACTACATATGATATCAAGCAAGTCCATGGTTGAGAGGAATATAATAGAATCATGTTTCATTAAAAGTAGTTTTGAAAATAATATGAATATTTCTTTTGGTTTATATAAATTGGATTCATTTATAATTAATAAAATTTGGGAAGAATTTAATGATAAATTGGACAAATCTTAATTCTTGGGAAGAGTTTCAGGTCCTCTTCACAGAGTCGGGCGATGTCATGCTACTGTGAGGTGTGGTCTTTGTTAGTATGATGTGACTGTGAGGTGTAGTCTTGCCCCTTTATAAGCCTTCTTGTTTATGTTTTGTTTTATAGTTCCTTGATAATGTGAGTAGTCACGAAAGTGCTTGGAATTCCTCTATTTTTTCGTAGTGGTTGTCTTGCATATTTTGATATCACCTGTTTACTGTGATCTTTTGCATAATATTTATATTTTATATATATATATATATATATATATATATATATATATATATTATAATATTTATTTATTTATTTATTTATTTATTTATTGAGGACTAATTTGTAGGAGCCCGCCAGCCGCTGTCGTGCCCTGTCTCTTGTCTTCTTCAGAACTGAATATTCCCAGTGGTTGAGGATATGCTATTTCTAGCTATCCCACACATGCGCAATCAGAGTATGATCTCATACAGGTGAACCATTACTGACCAGTGAGTGACTAACACTCAACTGTCCTTACTAACGGTCGCTTAACGACATACCACTAACACAGACTAAGAAAATTTGGAACCACATAAGGGGACCAGAAACGTGGAGAGCTAAGTTGTTGGAGGTGACAATAGTCAGGATATCAGGAACACAACTGGAGAGAAAAAAGGTGATGACCCTGACGAGTGTGGAGATAGAGAAACAACGTATGAAGGAAGGGACAAACCTGTCTTCAAAAGAGTTGTTGAGCACCTGGAAAATAGCAGATTCACAAACAACAAACACTTACAGATGGTAGAGCCTGGCTGCAAATCTGGTAGGGTTCTATGACAAGATAATGAAAATCAAGCATGAGAGAGAGAGAGAGAGAGAGAGAGAGAGAGAGAGAGAGAGAGAGAGAGAGAGAGAGAGAGAGAGAGAGAGGAGAGAGAGAGAGGAGAGAGAGAGAGAAAGAGAGGAGAGAGAGGAGAGAGAGGAAGGAGAGAGAGGAGAGAGAGGAAGGAGAGGAGAGAGAGAGAGAGAGAGAGAGAGAGAGAGAGAGAGAGAGAGAGAGAGAGAGAGAGAGAGAGAGAGAGAGAATATATATGAGTGGATTGCTAATTTTTGGATTTATAAAAGGGCGTCCGATACTGCACAAGAGACTGGGACGAAATCTAACGGAGCAGGCAGGAATAATAGGGAAAGCGTTAGGAGAGATTAAGAAATATGTAACAAAGAAAATGTGTTATTTTCCGAGAAGAGGTGTCGGAATGGGCAAGTGTGATGAGTGGGGCTCCACATGGGTCAGTACTGAGACCAATACTGTTTCTGTGTATGTAATATATATGACAGAAGATATAGTGTCAAAGTTATCCCAGTTCACAGATGACCCGAAACTAATGAGAAGAATATAAATAGGAGAGATCCCTGAATGAATATAAATGGCTATAAACAACTTCGGGACTGGTCTGACAAGTGGCTACTAGAATTTAACTCCAGCAAATGAAGAACGAAGAATAGCGGGCACAGTACAGGCTTGTATGATAAAGGCTGCTAACCTCTCTAAAAGAGAAAGATCTCTGAGTATTTTTCCTAGTATACTTTATCACCAGGGGCACACACAAACCAAATAGCCACCTCAGAAAACGTGAGACTATCTATTTTAACGATAGATTCCAGGAACCTCTAGGAGTCTTTTATAACACTATACAGTACGTTTTTTTTGGAGAGTGCAGCGACAGTGTGAAAAAAAAATCTGAAAAATTAAGTAAAGAGGTTGGGAAAGGTGCAATGGTTCGCGACGAAATTAGTCCCTGAGTTAAGATGTATAGCTATGAGGTGAGGCTAAAGGAGTTAATCCTGATGATATCTGACAACACAAGGAACAGGGTTGGCATAATTACGACGTTCCAGATACTGAATGAGATTGAGAGTTTGAAACACTGACGAGTTCCTTGTCAGGAAATGACATGTCCTAGAGAGTGAAGTAGTAGAGGTAAGATCCACACAGTTTTATGAAGAGGTATGTTAGTGCACATGCAGGCGGGACCAAGAGCCGAGACTCGACTCCGACAAGCACAAGTTGGATGGTACAAATACTGTAGGTGAGTACACGTTGTGTTTCCAATCTCCATTACTACGGATGAAAACACTCAGCCACTTTAACTAATCATTCACCTTCCTCCCCGGCAACCAGCGTCACGCATGACTCCTCCACACTCCCCCCACACTCTTACCCCGTGAAGCAAGCACCCACCAACACCACCACAACAAAAACATCAGCCGCTCCTCGCGTTTCAAGCACCCTGGTCGTAGACAAACATGAATATGCACTCAACATCTCGTGTACTCCACTCTGGCAGGAGGTCGAACAATGCGAGGATTAATAGCGCCTGTGCATTCGCTGTCTAATCGATCCCATTGGGGTTGTTATCTGGCGACACTTAAAGCACATTAGCGAGCCCTAGAGTCAGAGGCTCCGCCACACGTATTTCTCACTCCCGTCCTTTCTTCACACGATCTTATCAACTAATTCACCTCTTAGCGCTTTCAGTTACACTCAAGTCACTCGTTAAACTCACGAGTTAAGAGACAAGATGTGCTCAGAGACTGGTTTGGAAATCCACCTTAGTCTCTTCCATTGTGTCCCCGAAGTAACAGGATGAGGAGGAATCCTGTTTCCTGACAAAATAAATGAAGTGGATTCTTGTTCTTCAAAGTTTATGAATAGAATCCTCCTTCAAAATGTATTAAACAAAATCCTCCAAAGGTGTATGAACAGAATCTTTTAAAATTAGTAACTAGGATCCTTCAAAAGGTTTGAACAAAATACTTCCTTAAAATGCCTGAACTTAAAACCGTCTTCAAAATAAATAAATAGAACTCCTACGAACTAACTATATGAGCTGAATTCTCTCCACCAGCATCACTGAGCAAAAAGCTCGGTAATATACATGTCGTGCCGATTAGGTAAAACTTGCGATTTTGGCAATAGCAACGCTCACCTTGCCATATAAGACAAGTGAAAATTTGTGATGCAATATTTGCAAAATCATTCTGAACATAACGAAGAAATATATTTCATTGTGTTTGCTTATTATTAAATTAATAGACGTATCTAAAATATATTTATTTGGGTTACGCTAAATTAAATTGCGCTTGTTGTAATAAGGTTAGGTAGGTTTTCAAAGTTTTCTCTTGGTACAAAATTATAAATTTTACATTAACATAAATTAAAAATATATCTTTAAACGTATAAGAAAATTTTAGAAAGGACTTAATTTTAGATGAGTTCTTGTAATTGACCAGTTTTACCTAATCGGCACGACATATACATATATATATATAAATATATATATATATATATATATATATATATATATATATATATATATCGTGCCGAATAGGTAAAACTGGTCAATTAGCAAGAGCTCATTTAAAATTAAGACCTTTCTAAAATTTTCTCTTATACGTTTAAAGATATATATTTTTCATTTATGTTAATGTAAAAATTAATCATTTTGTACCAGAAGAATCTTACAAAACTTACCTAACCTTATTATAACAAGCTCAATTTAATTTAGCCTAATCCAACTAAATATATTTTAGATAAGTTTAGAATAATTTAATAATAAATAAACACAATGAAATATATTTTTCCGTTAGGCTCAGAATGATTTTTGCGAAATTATTGCATACACAAATTTCGCTTAACCTATTCGGCATGAAGAGCGTTGCTTTTTAAGCCAAAATTGCAAGTTTTACCTATTCGGCACAACATATATATATATATATATACATTATATTTGTGTGTGTTATATATATATATATATATATATATATATATATATATATATATATATATATATATATATATATATATATATGTATGAGAGAAAAAATACAAAAGCCACATTGGGATGGAAATCTTTAGCTCAAGATCTTTCGTACTCTCGTGTGTCGTCAGGAGTTACGCGATGTTGCAAGACTAGCAACAGGCAGGTAGAGGGGTGAAATTCTCTCAGAGGAAAGGTAAGAGCGTCCCAGCGTCAGCCATACCACTGTAGGGTACGGCCGTCCTCTTGTCACCCACTGCTTTCCCTGACTCTCCCCCTCCCCCCCTCATTTTCATTTTCGGTTACGTGGAGGAGAAACCTCCAAGGTTTACGAAAAGCAAGTTACAATAATATGTGGATAAGTGATAATCAGCCCAAAACTGCATCTAATCACTGATTACTACACCAATACGCTCAAGTTTTATATAAAAGTTAACATTAATATACTAGTCAGATGTGCTCGTTGCCACTTAATACTTATGTACGTCAGAAAATGTTCCAGAAAACGTCAGAAGATTCTCTACAAAGATCCTTTACATATTTACTTACCCCTTTTATATTTAACTGCCCTGATCCATGCAGACGCTTGTTAACACATCAAAGTATTGTAATGGTAACTTTCCCCTGTACGCCTAGATATGCTTAGAAGCTTGATTACTCACTTTCTTGGCTTATCCTGGGTAAATCACACACACGTTTGATGGTTGCAATATTTCCAATCACAATTATGCAAGAGGCGATAAGTCATTCTGCCTGATTTTTTGAGGTTATCCTAGGAAACTCATATGATAGTTGCAGCTACATATATGTTGCAATCACTGACACTTGTGTAACCATACCCTGAAAAGGCTTACCACTACTAGTTACCTATTACAGTATATCATCAAAACGGTACCAGAAAATTTGAGAGACGACAGATGCATATTCTCACCTCCAGCAACTCACGGGCATGCTATACTTTCAGAAATTTCCTGAGTATGGCGATACATATAGGACGCACTCTCCTAGGTACCTCACATGTGTGTTTATATAATTGGTAGTTGCAATCCTATAAACTTGTATGACCGTACTCGTATGCAGTTGTATACGAGTAGGGTGACCACTGCCGATTATCACAGCAAACCCTCAAAAACGGAACAAGAGAAATTGAAATCAAAAAGGGACACACCTACAGCCGCAAACGGGAAAGGATAAGCCTTCCGGAACTCCCCGTGTATTGTGATACAGACGTGAGGGGTTTGCGACATTCGAAACGTGCAGGACAGGTGTGGAGAAGGAAGGTCTAACGCCACCAAATCCTAACGAGGATCGATAGCATAAAGAGCAGTCCGGCGATTTTGTATAGCACCCTTAATATAGCGCATAGCTGACTGCTAAATAGCAGTCGAGTTTGAACAATCCATGACTTGAATTATACAAGGAATTCCTATCATGTCTAAGAAAAAGGATTCAATTATGTTTCTTTCCATGACGGAACTGTTGGGTACAGTGACCAGAGTTGCTGTCACCCCGGTGAGTGATTGCAGACGCTAACTTGGTTATAGCATTTGGCTTCTGATATTGGGCTAATCTGATTTCTAGTGGTTTACCTATTTGTCCAACGTATGAATAAGGAGTGTGTGCATGGGACCTAATAAACTCCACCATGTTGGATACTGAATATCACAAAACTTACTTGGCAACTGTCATACATAGCAGTATGTGAGAGTTGCCCACTTCCCCTCTCCCTCTGTCACAATGACATAGGGAGAAATATTTACTCCCATATACCACTACATTTGTGCAGGTGGTACCGTGTGCATTATGGATATATAGACGTGTGTAGCTATAAATATTCAAATGTTTTTTTACTAATTATGATGGGATGTATCCTTTTTGACAAATGAAACAAAACTCTTCTCACAAGGCTAATGTATTAAATGTTTTAGGCATAATAACTTCATTATTACCTACTAGTGTTTGTGTATAGTTACATTTTTTGCCATCCAAATTTCTCTTCCCCCCCCCCCTTCTCTCTTATTTCATATATAATTTATCTTGCCTTTTCTCAGCAGTGATAAGGATATCCTTACAAAAATTTGATTTCTCCTGTGTATGGTATGGGGAATCCTAGTTGATGGTCTTGGCAGTCAGGCTGTTGGTGTTAACGTCACACAGTCCAGCGTAGATACCAGAGCCCTGATGATCAGGAAGTCACTTGAGGATCTTAATTAAGTTCCCTCTTGAAGACTGCTGGAGATCCGTTAGTAATTTCCTTTACATAAGAAGGGAGAGTAATGAAGGGTCTGGGACCCTTCATACTTTATGAGCTGTCTATCCCGTGTGCTTTCTGCTTCCCACTTTTTTTTATAAAATGGTACATTGCACCCTCTTGGTACATTGGTACTTGGTACATAGCACACCTCTTCTTGATCTTTTGTTTATTAAAAAAAATAAAGATGTCAGTATAAAGTACGACTAGGACAACGTTTCAACCCTTCATCTAGTAAACAAAGGATTCAGTAGCACAGGCTGCCAAGAAAATAAAAAGTGGAACATTGATTCAAACTAATATTTCACTCCAGCCAAAGGAGACTAAAAATAGGTTAGAATAAAGCCCGAATTTTCAGTACACTGTTTATAATCTCTGGTTATGCTTTCATGACTGTTTGCTATTGTTAGTGACTAGTCTTTACTTTTGCATCAAACACTAGTAAACACTTGTTACTGGACCAGGTCGGACCGAAACGTAGTCATACGTTTGAGTAACCTAAGTGCGGGTTATGTGCAAACACCTGTTTTTTTTTAAATAACTCAGGTGTTTATTGTATTAAGTGTAAACACAAATTTACGATGCATCTGTCATCTTCCAGGAATGCTAAGGACTTCACTCAGCTGGTGAAGAGGACCATTCACAGCTGGTGAACATGTGAATAATACCACCACTCACAGCTGGTGCACGTGTAAACAGGCCCACACGCAGCTGGTGCCCGTGTAAACAGGCCCATACACAGCTGTTGCACGTTTAAACAGCCCCCAAGCAGCTGGTGCGAGTGTGGACAGGCTACCACAGAGCTGGTGCGCATGTAACCAAGCCCCCACACACAGCTGGTGCGCATGTAACCAGGCCCCCACACAGCTGGTGCGCATGTAACCAGGCCCCCACACAGCTGGTGCGCATGTAACCAGGCCCACACAGCTGGTGCGCATGTAACCAGGCCCACACAGCTGGTGCGCATGTAACCAGGCCCACACACAGCTGGTGCGCATGTAACCAGGCCCACACACAGCTGGTGCGCATGTAACCAGGCCCACACACAGCTGGTGCGCATGTAACCAGGCCCACACACAGCTGGTGCGCATGTAACCAGGCCCACACACAGCTGGTGCGCATGTAACCAGGCCCACACACAGCTGGTGCGCATGTAACCAGGCCCACACACAGCTGGTGCGCATGTAAATAGCTTCACATTGTTGGTACTCATATAAACAGGTCTACATACACTGTTGCATGTAAACATACAGCTGTTGCGCATGTAAACATACAGCTGTTGCGCATGTAAAAATACAGCTGTTGCGCATGTAAACATACAGCTGTTGCGCATGTAAACATGCAGCTGTTGCGCATGTAAACATACAGCTGTTGCGCATGTAAACATGCAGCTGTTGCGCATGTAAAAATACAGCTGTTGCGCATGTAAACATACAGCTGTTGCGCATGTAAACATGCAGCTGTTGCGCATGTAAACATACAGCTGTTGCGCATGTAAACATACACACCGGTGCGCATGTAAACACACACCTGGTGCAAAACACACACCTGGTGCATGTAACAACCTGTTGCGCATGTAAACATACAGCTGTTGCGCATGTAAACATGCAGCTGTTGCGCATGTAAACATACAGCTGTTGCGCATGTAACACACACACACACCTGGTGCGCATGTAAACACACACACACCTGGTGCGCATGTAAACACACACACCTGGTGCGCATGTAAACACACACCTGGTGCGCATGTAAACGTACACAGCTGTTGCACATGTAAACGTACACACAGCTGGTGCACATGTAAACGTATACACAGCCGATGCTTATGAAAACACACAACTGGTGCCCATTTATGCATACACACAGTTGGTGCACATGTAAACATTGAGGAAAACATAAAACAAAGTAACGCTTTTCTGAACAACAAACGTCATAATTTAAGAACGTGAAATTTAAGCGAATTTATTTTGTTATTAGTCGTGGAAGTTGTTGGGCGTTTTCTTAAGAGGTATATTATTCTGCCCTGTTTTATGCCCTTCTTTAGGGACCTCTGAACTACGCTCTTGTCGGCGTTACAATCTTAAGACTAAACTAAAGAGAATCCAAAAGCGAAAAGCAGCTAACGACAAACAGCAATCATCTAACTGTACACTAAAGCTACGAACACGAACGGCAAAAAAAAATTAACGAAAATAAACTAATGGAAACTAACGATGAAGATATCTTCAAAAAAAAAAAATCCATTTCCATTGTGTAAGGGAGAGGCCAACCTGACAGCATAACAGGAACGAAATCTATGAAGCTCCCATAGCTGAGGAACCCTTAGTGGAATACTCGTAGATGTCCTCATTTTCCTACTCAGATCTCTCGGCTAAAGCTGACTGGTTTGAAAGCTATACGAAATCCATCCTGCGTAGTGGAATATGACAGGTCAACATAGCTAGCTGAAAAGGTTAGCAGCACATTGCGGTTCTATCAAAATTTAAGAAAAAAAAAAACGTGTACCGGCATGCACTCGTCTCTGTTACGCCTTCAGCCACGGACCTCGCGTAACCCTCCGTCCCCCAATGTGTAAATATATTTTCACCAAGTAGGGTAAGACACCATCCAACAGGAGGCATGGGGGAAGCGAGTCTCTCCAGCAGGATCGCCCATAACCCTCAAAAGAAGGCAATGAGTCCCAATTAAGGTTTAAGGTCTCTCTAAGCTAAGACAATGCTGTCGACTGTTAACACTCAGTAAATATACACTGTAATTAAGGAGACTAAAGTCTCGGTTAATATTGGTTGGAATTAGGATCTTAATTAATAGTAATGAATGATTCAATTATAAGTGACGTGCATGATCTATGTCCCTGAAGACAAGAGAATTTCACCCCTGCACTGAAGTTATATTCATTTAATATCATATATCTTAAACCTCTTCCAGGAAGCACATCACTAGTAACCCTTTTTTAAATAAATTTTAAAAGTAACTTCTCAAATATAAATTTCTCTTATATATGTAAGCAATAATATATTACACAATATATAAAGTGAAGGCTCCAAACAAGAGTTAGCTGGCAGGGCTTCAACTGGTCTTGTTGCCATCGCCCAAGATAAGAACTTATGCAATCATGTTAATTAGCAATAAGAATTAACAACTGCTCTTTGACAGTACAGACTAAATTGTTTGACGCTGCCTCATCATGTGAGTTTGTTGATGATGTGGTCGGAGAAGTGCCTGATGCACTTCAGTGCAGACAATGGCATGTTTCTAATCCCTGAAAAATTAAATAACTAATGGCACTTATAAGCTAAATAATGTAGACCTTAGTGAATTTAAGAGCCAAAACAACAGTGCAGAAGTGTTCGCAATAAAGCTAGAAGGTAAACGAAAGACACACATTGCAAGACAATTAAAAACGTTCTCTCAGTGTGAGATTTATTAACCTGACTAAATTCTCACCGAACAAAAAACATTAAATAAAGTATTGCTGTGTTTTCCCGTGTCCGATACTCTTCGTGAAGGTTTATATTTAATTCGTGTTAATAGGTTCATATAGGTCACCCTAACCTAAATTTATATTAAGGAAAATGTTTTTTTTTCTAATTGCAAGAAACATGAGAACCTAAAGCTGGGAAATGACTGGAAAACTTGGCTGCGAGAATCTCATGTTTTTTCCTGCTTAGGGAACGGAGGATCGAGCCTCTTGCACTAAATGCCTCCCGTATAATTATTTTCGTATAACAAAAAACAAAATCAAAGGCAAAAAACAAAAAGAACAAAAATACAATACAAAAAAGCAATAAAGAAAGAAAACAAGAAACACCGATATGCCGGAAATTACACAGGAAAACAAATGGTTTGAGATGAGGATATATTAGATTATCACCTCCCTCTCCCCTCTTCTCGCCAATCCTCCTCCTCCTCTCTCTCTCTCTCTCCCTCTCTCCCTCTCCCTCTCCCTCCCTCCTCTCTCTCTCTCTCTCCTCTCCCTCTCTCTCTCTCTCTCTCTCCCCTCCCCCTCTCTCTCTCCTCCTATCCCCCTCTCTCTCTCTCCTCCTATCCCCCTCTCTCTCTCCTCCTATCCCCCTCTCTCTCTCTCCTCTCCTATCTCCCCTCTTCTCTCTCTCTCCTATCCCCTCTCTCTCTCTCCTCTCCCTCTCTCCTCCTATCCCCCTCTCTCTCTCTCTCTTCCTCTCTCTCTCTCTCCTCCTATCCCCTCTCTCTCTCTCTCCTCCTATCCCCCTCTCTCTCCCTCCTATCCCCCTCTCTCTCCTCCTATCCCCCCTCTCTCCTCCTATCCCCCTCTCTCTCCTCCTATCCCCCTCTCTCTCTCTCCTATCCCCCTCTCTCTCTCCCCTCTCCTTCTCTCCTCTCTCTCTCTCTAAATCTATCACGAGAGATGTTAAGTGTTCCTGGTAACTAGCTCTGTAGCTGCTATGATTCCCTTAAAACTCCAGTTACTTAACCCTTAGTGCAAGGTTCCCCAAAGTGGTCAGTATCGGCCCCTAAGGGTCGATTGGACTATAGAAGAGGTCTGAAGTCATTATCTATTAGTGTTATTAATCGTGGTAATATTAGAGTACTATTTATTAAATTATTTTTATATAATAAAAGTTTGGGGAGTCTATGAACGGTCTGAAACTTCATGAAGGTGCCGATGATTTGAAGAGTCTGGGGACCCCTGACTTAGAAGGATTTACGATATCCTCATCGCCCTACTACATTCTCCAGCACAGGGTGACAGATATCATTAGCACATGTATTATACCAGTTGTGTGCGACAAAACATGACATGTATTCAGCATTTGTTTCCTCTGTGACTATCATATATAATATGTTACCAGAACATTGATGATGCACCTAATTTTGATAAATAATTATTTATATACAAGTATTCTACTCCGCCACAAGATCTATACACCGAGGTGTGTATATTTGAATGTATATATTCACTTTAATTCCTCTGCATTTTATGGATAATAGTATTTATTAAGGTCAATGTACAGGTGAAATACGAAACTGCCCTAAAATACTCCAAGAAAATATAAACAACAAACTCAAGCACAGAAAAACACACATTCACTTATTCTCTGCATCTCTCCCTCTTTCTAACACACACACGCGGGGCCAGGAGCTGAGTCTCGACCCCTGCAACCACAAATAGGTGCGTACACACACACACACAAAACACCCCCTTATTTCTCTATCATCCACCCTTTCTCTTCGTCCACCTTGCCTCCCTCCGCCAGGCAGCCAGCCAGCAGTGTTCGTTAGCGGGGTGTGGAGAGGTGGGCAGAGGAACCTTTGTTGTTATGTTTACATCTCGTTTATATCGTGCACAATCATTACCCGGGTCCCACGACACAACCTTCTCCTTTTCTCCTCATAATGAGGGATTGCCCATTAATTGTGCTCGCTCTTTAAAGTGCTTCTCCTTTCTCACTCTCTCACTCACTCTTTCTTTCCGCAAGGATCATCTCTTTCTCTATTTGTGTTTCTGTTTGTAAAGCTCCTCAAACATTTCTTAAGATGTTAATAAAGCTTCTCACTACCCTAACTTTCTCAGTGATTATATATATATATATATATATATATATATATATATATATATATATATATATATATATATATATATATATATATATTACACGGTAAAACTAATAACAATTAGCAGAGAAGGCACTATACCCAGGAGAACTTCATCAACTCCCGCTGGGAAATAATGTAAAACTTCTTTTGATGTAAGTTTTTGCGTTCGTTCTGGCAAATTGCAGCTAAAGCCCGTAATTACTTTAAGTCCATTATCCCCGCTAAAATACAAGACTTTACTTGAGTTTACTTTTCGGCCGAACACACAATTATGAAATGTGTTAGTTAATTGCTCGCCCTTCTATAATGCTCCCCAAAACACACACCGGGCTTAACATGTCAGAACTGGGAGGAGGAAGAGAAGGAAAAGGTAGAGGAAGAAATGGAGGAAGAAGGAAAAGGCAGAAGAAATGGAGTAAGAAGGAAAAGGCAGAAGAAATGGAGTAAGAAGGAATAGGTAGAAGAAATGTAGTAAAAAGGAAAAGGAAGAGAAAGAAGTAGTAATATTTTCAGAACACTGACTTATGAGGCCATTCCTCACTCATGTCAACAATAAAGGTATTATATGTACTCATACACGTAGTAACACTCACCTAAATGGCTAAAACGAACACTTAAGTTCATAAACTAAACTAATGTATTATGAAACACAAGAAATTATAAATGTTATCACACAAATATAAACTAACGAGTCAATCATCAAATATTCATCAACAGTGTCTCAAACTTTCTTAGACGCTCCTACAGGTACTCAGGTCATAACAAAAACAACAACACACAAAGTTAACGTGTGTTCTAAGATTAAAATGGAAGAAAGGATGATTCAAAAGTGCCTTATTCAGGAGAAGACTAATGAATGCATAGCTATTTCCGACCTAGGAAGCTTCCTAAACTAATCTACAAAGTGCCTTATTCAAGGGGGGAGTGATGAATGCATAGCTATTTCCGCCCTAGGAAGCTTCCTGAACTTTTCTACTTGTATATTTCACTGTTTACGCGACGATTTGTTACTAGACTACCAAAAAACATTTACCTAAAAGACCGTCTTGGATACGTCAAAACATACGTTGCTTTCTCAATACTGAACATCCCAACAAACCTTGTCAAATTACACACATGTGCAACACTTGGATATCATTAATGAGGAAACGTTTCGCCACACAGTGGCTTCATCAGTCCATACAAAGGAGAATGGTGAAGAACAGGAGTAGTTTGAGGTTATCAGTCCCTCAGCCTTGAGTCGATGTAATCAGTTCATCAATCTTAAAAAGAATACAGCATTTGTCTAATTTATGAACTTGTCGGTTCTCTGAACCATTTATCTACAAACTTTATCAACCCATCGATTAGTATTTTCCGCCATTAAATAGGACTCCATCCAGTAAGGTGATGTAAACAACTAAGTCTTTCACCAGTCAGCCTGAATTATCGCCATAAGTTCGATTCTCAAGGCTTCACAGCCGTGAAACGGCTGATGGTTTGGAAAAAGGGATGAAAAGTATCCCAGTCACAAAAGGAATTCTAATGGAATTCCCGTAGGCTAATGGGGTGATGCCAACACTGGCCACTCTCTCTCTCAATGGTACTCTGACACAAAAAGAGAATTGTTTCATTGACTCTCTGCTATACATCTCTTAATGGTTTCTGGGATCATCTGTGGCCCGGTCTCAGACCACGTATTTTAAACAGAACATAAAAAATACAGGAATAAAAGCTAATGGAAACACAAGACAAAGTATATGCTGAATGTAAGTAAAAGTCTGTGAAATTAACCTGCCATCGTACATGTTCATTCGACAAAAAAAAATACCAGTAATCCAACAAGAGTACAACAAATTTACCATGCTTCTGTTTTTCTCTTTAATTGTCATATGAAAAAACCGTAGCACCCTCAGGGCTGAGCCTGGCAGACACCTGTAGACACCCAAGTCAATTCCTTATCTATATCGCCAGAATAGCGTAATATTCAATACTTCTTTAAACAAGAAATATTACTAAACAGTTTTACTGAAACTGGTATGTACATTAATTTTAAATGAATACAAATTCAATGTTACTTTAATACAACGGAAGCATTGCTGATCAATATTCAATACTGATACTATATTACAGTTATGCTTAGATTACTTCAAGTAGGAAATCTCTATTACATACATTTTTAGCTTAAGAAACACATTCAACACCAGCCATTCCTATCATATACCCAGGTATATGGCACTCTGCTAAACATTAAAGGGAGGTGCTAAACCCGGAAGGGCCATATAACGCCTGGAGAACGAAGGGTAATCAGATGCGATCCGAGGAAGGAGACAGTTCTAGTATTAAGCTTCAACAATACTTCACCAGCAATGAGAATGTTCTCTCCCTTCCGCGTAGAGAGCGAGAGTTATCAGCTGAGAGACAACCACGACTCTTGTGAGAGTCGTGGAGTTTGCTATGTCATCACTCTTATCATTCGATATTTATTAAAACCAATAAAACTGTATACAATGCTATGACTGCTGATATATCTCGTCCGCGCGTTCTTAAGACTGATCAGAAATTTTCCTGCCTTGAGAGCGACTACGAGTGACCAAGAAAAACTGAACGAAGTAACTTAGTTATTTCTAAGATATGATTAAAATTAACTGTTATCTTGATTATAATTATTAGGTATCCCGTTTCAGAGGCTGCCAGATTTTTCCTTCATCCAACTTTTCGTTTGTATTTAACTCGTAACACGAGAACGCCCCATCCGATCGCCTTCAAATTGTCAACGCTGGTGAACAGTATCTATGCCTAAATTCAAGGAACAATCGCCGTGTGCAGGAACCCCATGACCGAAGTTATAGGTAGATATGTTGGGGTTGGGACAGAGCCTTGCTCTTCCCCGTCCCCTTAAGACAGGCTGTCTTTCAGTTCTTGGCTATATTGTCAGATCTGTAACTTAAGAATTAGTCGTAAGTTTTAATGTTAAGTCAGTAAATATAGCACTTAAGCTAAGATTGTAGTTTAGTCAGTTAAGTTAGTGACAAGGGATGTAGGCTTAATTAGTGCAAGATTTTTTTTTTGCCTCGCCGCGGCAGCAAGAAACCTTTCTAATGGGCCCAGGTGTTTTCAGTCTTGGGCGGTAACCAGCGGTCACTTGATATCATCATTTTGACCAGAGCTTTGGTAAGATGGGGAAGGAAGAAGGATAGGTAAGGATGGAAATTGGGAAAAATAGGGAGTGTGTGTGGAGGAAGGATAAAAAAGGTAAGTGGCCCAACCACTTTGGTGCATAATATATGTGTTTAGTGGTATATCAAGGTAATATATCAAAAAGGGGCATAACATTTGCCCAACAGTGTCACACAGATATAACAAAGTTATAGTTGCATGACTCTGTATCGGCAAAGGGTATACTAAGTGCATTTTTTTTTTTTTTTTTTTTTATAAATTGCTGGACGTAAATTATAGGACGATAGCAAGGCGAGTGATGGTTGTACAAACTGCTATCAAGAAATGCTGGCCGGCGTGCTTTGCAAAGGTGGTGTCCAACATTTGTATTATTGGCACTGTTACTTAAATGGATGTAATAGCTGTGGAGTAAAAACAGGAATCACCAGAACTTGGGTTAGAAGTGATATCAGTAGACATAGAAAGGTTCTGGAGTTACCCAATCATCTGGATCATCTGGAAGGTCACTCAAGATCTTGGGGCGTTGAAAATCATCTTCATGTATATATCTTCTCACTCTCTGATGGAGGGTCATCCTTTGAGTTCTATGGGGGGCTGCATTAATAACGTAATCGGTGGTATTGACAAAAAAGGTAGGATGTTCTCTGTCTGGGAGATACAAATCCTGCATGGTATACAATTGCCTTTTCTTCAACTGATCAAGCCGAACATTCATTGCAGCAATGTCTTGTTGAACATGTAGATCAGCCATTCGAATTCTATCTCTTCTCCTTGTGCCTGTAATAAAACGGAGTGCTTTGTTCTGAACTCGTTGTAGTTGTAGCATGTTTGTTTTTGTTGTTAATGACAAAGGCACACACGGATATTCAAGTAAGGGTCTTATCATCATCTTATACAGGTGTTTTTTCACGTGAGATGGAGCTGATTGAAATCTGAATAAAGTGGCAAGTCGAGCTTTAGCTAAATTTATCTTTTTGGTGACATGGGAAGTGGAGTGAAGTATCCTGTCTATCTCATAACCCAGTATCTTATTAGGATTATGAATGGTCACTTGATAGACATCATGGAAAAAATAGAAACTGACATCTCGTTCAGGAGAGGCACGAGAAAAAAAAATGGGCACAATTAATTACGGGACCTTAATACCTTCAAGAACAGTGGTTCTTAATTTATTTTGGGAAGCGCTCCCTATCGTATTTGGTCCTCTTCAATAACTTCAGAATGCCTCTTCTGTTCGGCTTTAAACAATTAGGCATTGACGTATGTTAACTGGAAGTATTATTGTATTGATTTTAGGCTTTGAATGTGTTAAAAAAGATAGATAAAAATGATAAATTAACACATTTGAATTCCTTTAAATTGAATAGAACTTGCATTAGAAAGCATTCCGATAAGAACACCGAAATTTTCGCACCTTCAGTCACCACTTACGAATCATCAAGTGATCTGTAAATTTTCCAACAACAGATAGACATAAATAACCTACCCAATATACCACCATGTGGGTGATAAAATGGTCCAACTCCTTGTGGGTCAGTGCAGACCACTTCAGCACCGCAACTGGTGGGTGAGCAAGATGAGTTACACCATGACTTTTCAACAATTCCCCATAGGGGTTAACATCTCCGAAACGTAAGCTAAATAAAGGAGGGGTTGCCGTGTTCTTGGTTTAAGTCGCTCAAACCTCACCACCACGTTAAGGTAGACCAGCGTCGGAGGAAAGGAAGATAGAGGGAGTGGACGAGAGGAACTGAATATTCACGGCACCACTCATTGACACAAAGGTAAGGAGAATCTAGGCGTTAACTCGTGTTGTCTTATCTAAACAAATAACAGGAGAGCTGAGGCTCGCTGAATATAATAATATATATATATATATATATATATATATATATATATATATATATATATATATATATATATTATATATATATATATATATGTTATCAAACATTTTTCGAAATTCTCACAATAGTCTACCTTCAGTAGAAGCAGTGTCGCCATATTTCGGTGTTCTTATCGGAATGCTCTCCTCCATTATTTCTTGAATGTTACTTTGCCTTTAGACCTTTGATGAGTTCCGTTCCCAATTCCTCCCTGGGCACTCGACTCGACCCAACCCACAGGTCATTCGGATTGGTGTTGTTCTTCGCCTAGCCGGCCCCATACTCACCGAACATAGGTGTATTTGCGGCAGGGCGACGGCTGATCAATTCGGACTTCATGGTCTCGTGTGTCACACATCATAAGGGAAGTATGCTAGACATGAGGAGGTCAACGACATCATAAAGAGAAGCCTCGCCACAGCCCGTTGCCCAGCTCAACGGGAACCCCAAGTGCAGAGGTCTGATGGAAGTCAAAAGCGTCCTGATGGAGCCACTATGCTACCCTGGAAGGATGGTAAGCAGATTGCTTGGGACTACACCTGTGCCGCCACAATGGCAGACACCTACTTGCCATACTCCGTAGCTGAAGGGGGTGGAGCTGCCAGCCACAGGGAGACCCAGAAGACCCGCAAATATGAAGGCCTTCCCCCTTGCTATAACTTCATCCCAATAGGGTCGGAGACCCTTGGAGCATGGGACTAGTGTGCTCTAAAGTTTCTCAAAGAGCTGGGTGAAAAACTCATCATAGAAACCAAGGACCACAGGGCGGCCAGCTTCCTCTTTCAGAGACTCAGTTTTGCGATCCAGAGGGAAAATGCTTGCAGCATTCTGGACACGCGGCCCACTGCTGGGGAGCTGGACGAAGTATTTGAGATGTAGCTCTGAGTTATCTATGTTGTTTTACTCCTATTGTATTTGTCAATGTATTTTGTCTTTAAATAAAGTATATATATATATATATATATATATATATATATATATATATATATATATATATATATATATATATATATATATATATATATAAAAGTAAGCGAGTGAGTGTGTGTGTGTGTGTGTGTGTGTGTGTGTGTGTGTGTGTGTGTGTGTGTGTGTGTGTGTGTGTGTGTGTGAGAGAGAGAGAAGGGGGTAAAGTACATGTACATTTAAGTGAATATACATGTGTGTGAATGCACGTACCTATCCATTTGTGGCTTCAGAGCCAGAGTCAGCTCCTGGCCCCTGATCTTCCATGTGCGTGTGAGTGTATGTACGTGTACGAGAGCATATACGTGTATGGAAGTGCAAGCACGTATCTGATTAAATTTACTCGAGTGAATGAATTTTTCGCATTAATGTACGTGTATGAAAGCATGTTCGCGAGTGTGAATATACGTACATAAGAGTGCGTGTATGTTTGCATAGAGGTGAGTGCATGTGCGTCTGTGGGAGTGTACGTATGTACGTTTGTTGAAATGCATTTACGTCTGTGGGAGTGAATGTACGTTTGTAGAAGCGCATGTGCGTCTGACTGCATGTACGTGTTTCCTCATGTGATTTACCTGTGACCGTTTTCGAGGGGTTCCTCTACCCCCTCCCTATCAGCCCACCCAGCCTGAAGCCAGGCTTTCCTCTTGACCGCCTGGACAACTAGGGGGCTGTTTATGTTAGCGTTTGTGTGTGCATGTACTTGGGTGAGCACATGCATTGCGTGTGTGGTATGTGTAAGTGCGCTTCTAAGGGTTCCATTGTCCTTTGTATTGCTGTATGTATATCCAGGCGGGGTTGTGTAAATAAGACCATGCTTGGTTGACTTCTCTTGCCAGACTGTTTACCTGCACTCTCCAAGGCTGCTGCTCGCCCTCAACCCTCAAGTCCTGATTCACCAAATTATATATGATTTGTTTTTTTGTCTTGTGGTAGAACCAGAGTCGTCCTGGTCACGCCGCGTACGAACATAAGAAAGGAGGAACACTGCAGCAGGCCTACCGGCCCATACTTGGCAAGGTTTTGTCAAAACCAAACCCACTAAAAAATATTCGCCCAACCCATTCATTATCAATGTTGCCCAGCGTTAAGGATGTCCCAGCGTTAAGGGATGTCCCAGCGTTAAGGGATGTCCCAGCGTTAAGGGATGACCCAGCGTAAAGCCGACGTGTCAAAAATAAAAGTGGCACTCAAGGGGTAGCATTCTAACAAGTAGGAGATTTAAGCAGAATCACAGGCTGGGCTAAACACCATTAGGAAAGATGTGTTTTAGAAAGGTTTCGAGAAGTGGCAGAGGCACCGAGATTAACAGCCTCCCAAAGAGAGTATGTCTGGATGTAGATATCCAGTAATTAAGTTGTTAAGTAAGACATGTGCAACAGTTGAACATATTTATTATTGAAAGTTTCTCCTGCACGGTAGACTTCTTCAGTCAAATACAGAGGAGAATAAATTGGAGGCAACAAGGGCAGTGGCGAGGTAAAGACGATGGACTCAGTCCATTAACCTTGGAGAAATAGTTCTCGAGTTGGTCAGTCCCTGATCCCAGGCGAGAATCTGACACCCCTGATCCCACGCGTGGATCTATCACCCCCTGATCCCACGCGTGGATCTATCACCCCCTGATCCCACGCGTGGATCTGTCACCCCCTGATCCCACGCGTGGATCTATCACTCCTGATCCCACGCGTGGATCTATCACCCCTGATCCCACGCGTGGATCTATCACCCCTGATCCCACGCGTGGATCTATCACCCCTGATCCCACGCGTGGATCTATCACCCCTGATCCCACGCGTGGATCTATCACCCCTGATCCCACGCGTGGATCTATCACCCCCTGATCCCACGCGTGGATCTATCACCCCCTGATCCCACGCGTGGATCTATCACCCCCTGATCCCACGCGTGGATCTATCACCCCCTGATCCCACGCGTGGATCTATCACCCCCTGATCCCACGCGTGGATCTATCATCCCTGATCCTACGCCTGGATCTACCACCCATGATCCTACTCGTGGATCTATCACCCCTGATCCCATGCGTGGATCCACCATGTTCTTGAGGAACATCACTTCATCTGAGATCATTCACTTCAAGGATGACTCGAGTCTGGAACATATTCGTACAGCATAACAATATCGATCATCGGTGAAGTCAGGTGAGAAAATGACGTCGCTGGCCCACACCTGGCTCCAACTTCATCCATTTTCCTGTTTGTTTGTCTCATAACAATACAAGATTTTCAAATGAGCTGAGATAGGAAACAACTTCTAGTTCGTAAATTAAAGGTAGGAACTATTAAACATTGAAAAAACCTTTGTGTAAGAGAGGGGGGAGAGAGAGAGAGAGAGAGACAGAGAGAGAGACAGAGAGAGAGACAGAGAGAGAGACAGAGAGACAGAGAGAGAGACAGAGAGAGAGACAGAGAGAGAGACAGAGAGAGAGACAGAAGAGAGACAGAGAGAGAGACAGAGAGAGAGACAGAGAGAGACAGAGAGAGAGACAGAGAGAGACAGAGAGAGAGACAGAGAGAGAGACAGAGAGAGAGAGACAGAGAGAGACAGAGAGAGAGACAGAGAGAGAGACAGAGAGAGAGACAGAGAGAGACAGAGAGACAGAGAGAGAGACAGAGAGAGAGACAGAGAGAGAGACAGAGAGAGAGACAGAGAGAGAGACAGAGAGAGAGACAGAGAGAGAGACAGAGACAGAGACAGAGACAGAGAGACAGAGAGACAGAGACAGGCAGAGACAGACAGACAGACAGATACAGAGAGGGACAGAGAGAGAGAGGGACAGAGATACAGAGAGAAACAGACAGAGAGAGACAGAGAGACGAGAGAGAGAGAGAGAGAGAGAGAGACAAAGAGAGAGAGAGAGACAAAGAGAGAGAGAGAGACAAAGAGAGAGAGAGAGACAAAGAGAGAGAGACAAAGAGAGAGAGAGAGACAAAGAGAGAGAGAGAGAGACAAAGAGACAGAGAGAGAGACACAGAGTGGGTTAAGGAAAGAAAGGGGTAGTAACGAAAAAAAGAAAGGTAGGTTGTAAGGAACTAAAGAGAGAGTTAGAGGCTGGTGGGAACAAAAATTTCCATTTTATGATCATAGAGATGCACTAATCTCGTACTGGGGAACGGGCGGCAACCAAGTTTGATTCGAGGATCAAACTATAATTATTCATAACATCAAGGTACTTTTCAAAAGGCAGCTTGAGATGGAGTTATGTCAAATGACCCAACACCTCAGCTCCCTTAAAGCTACATTAGAAGTTTGAAGCCTATCAGAACAGGCATTCTATAGTTGACAGAGTGGCACCTTAACAGCACCAAAATTTCCAAATCTCTATTTGTACATACATCAATAGTGGGAGTTGGAAGCCATTAAGAAGAGGCAATCGCAAAGTTATCATGGAAATTTTGGAGAAAAAAAAAGAAAAATCCAATAATTACTATAGGTATTCCTTTTAAAGGATTCCTAAATGCACTGTTTAAACCTACGGATATACCGCATAAAGTGTGCCATGTAAATTATGAAAGAATGAATAAAAATAATCTATTTCATGCATGCAGAAAAAACAAGTTATGTGATGAAGAATAAGAGGAATAGTAATAATGGCAGTTAGACAAAGCTCCTGGAGAGCGAAACGTTGCCACAACAAAATAACACATTAGTTGTATCTATGTCCATTTACCCAACAATAAAATGAATATCTGGAGGAAGAGCTGATTAAATGACAAGTAAAATGGAAGACAAACTTCAACACTTGAGTGGATGCTAATTATGCTTCTCAGAACTGCGAGAGTTGTAGAGTAAACGTTGAGAATTAGAGAGGAAGAAATTTTCCAAGTAGGACTCGACTAGAGTTGGAAGTGATCTTCAAGCAAAATGTTGACACCTGAACGACTGGTGGCTCTAATACAAGGAAAGTCTTGTTGAAACTGCTAGCCAGGTGCAGATATAACTTTCCTGACATCACAAGCCAATCATCCACCATAACTCAACATCACTAATATATTTTCACTAGTTTGGCCACCTTATTTTTCTATCTCCGAAAGGCCAGGCTTAACAACCAGTTTACCTGAATACCTTCATAGAAAGCTAGCAAACTCTCTCGGACAGCAGGTGAAATCTGGAAGACTGATTGTCTGCACAATCACGTCTAATACACTCGCCTCCCAGCTGAATGTTGAAGTTTCTTCCTCTCGACACTACCTTCACACCTTCCAACTCTTCTTGGGACATCCCCTACACCTCATTTCATCCGCACCAGATTTATACACCTCTCTTAATCAATGCATCTTCTCCAGACTTCCTATTAAAAAAACCCTGTCTTTTCTTTAATTTATACAGTTCATGCCTCAACGCCGTCTTCTGATTCCTTTTTTTCCCACTCCACATTCTCTTAATAATATTCACACCACATTTTCATGTCGAACACGACATTGCCACTGTCTCCGGCCTCCTCCTCCTCTGCAACATTTTAAGATTAAAAGTTTTGGCTCAACCACTACATGTATAATCAGATTCATTACTCTTGTTTGTTTGCAGGGGCAAATGTGTTTCTGTGTGGAGATTCACTATCACTTCCACTTTCTCTCATATACTTCTTTCATACAATCTAATTTGCAATCTCTCCTCCTCTAGACTTAATTATTCTCAGAAGTACAGTAGAATTTATTAAATGTATTCTACCTTCAGCTTAACTAGTTCATGGAAAAGACTTGTAGACAATCGTTTTGATGGTGAATCCAAGAAGTTAGTATAGTGTCGGGATTTCTATACGGAAGTGGACTGTGCAAAACTCCTTGAAAAAAAAATTAAGATGAATGCAATTTTAGATATATTATAGTCCCATAATGAACAGATTCGGCCTTAAATTTCCCGGATAAACCTAATTATGTTTTTTAAAACATCAATTTTATGACCTCCATTTAAAGACAAATTTGTGGAAAATCTGAGTTTCAAGTTACAGTAATACCAATAGTGAAAATCATTTGTTTACACTCTTGCTAAGTGGACTTGCAATTTCAAGAACGCCTGCTCGATTTGCTGCATTTTTTTTAAAACAAACACACACACATACATACACACACACACACACAAACACATACACACACACACACACACACACACACACACGCACACGCACGCACACACAATTTTCTAAGATGAGGTAAAAATATTTAGGGTAGGCTGTATCTTGCCATGGGTGGGAAACAGATGCTCCCGAAGAAGCATTTGGCACAAAGCTCTTAGTTGCAACAAGACACTAATGAGGACACGGCAATTAGCAAGAACATAACATTAACACAGCACTAACGAGATCCAAACCTTATCACCGCACTAACGAGATCCAAACCTTATCACCGCACTAACGAGATCCAAACCCTTAACACCGCCCTAACGAGATCCAAACCTTTAACACCGCACTAACGAGATCCAAACCCTTAACACCGCCCTAACGAGATCCAAACCCTTAACACCGCCCTAACGAGATCCAAGACTTAATCCCAACTGAACGAGATGAAAGCCTTCCCACGACACTAACGAGACCTTCGTCTAAACACGAGACTAACGAGACCTTCGTCTAAACACGAGACTAACGAGACCTTCGTCTAAACACGAGACTAACGAGACCTTCGTCTAAACACGAGACTAACGAGACCTTCGTCTAAACACGAGACTAACGAGACCTTCGTCTAAACACGAGACTAACGAGACCTTCGGCTAAACACGACACTAACGAGACCTTTCCCCAAAAAGGGTAACGAGATTCGCAAACACGGACTAACGAGACCTTCGTCTAAACACGAGACTAACGAGACCTTGCAAACACGAGACTAACGAGACCTTTCAAACACGAGACTAACGGCCTTCGTCTAAACACGAGACTAACGAGACCTTCCAAAAAGACACTAACGAGACCTTCGGCTAAACACGACACTAACGAGACCTTCGGCTAAACACGACACTAACGAGACCTTCGGCTAAACACGACACTAACGAGACCTTCGGCTAAACACGACACTAACGGGCTTTTCCTAAAACGACACTAACGGACCTTCGGGAAACACGACACTAACGACACCTTCGTCTAAACACGACACTAACGACACCTTCGTCTAAACACGACACTAACGAGACCTTCGTCTAAACACGACACTATCGAGACCTTTTCCAAACACGACATATCGAGACCTT